>JAKTSI010000091.1:0-32697 GCA_030580135.1 Petasospora easanensis | reverse complement strand
TTTTTTTTTGGTGTGGGTTTTTTTTGGGAATTTGGGGGGGGGGGGGGGGGGGGGGGGGGTTTCCGCGGGCCGATCGAGATATGTGGCCCCTACCGATGATTGCAAGGCGATGAGGCAGCCGGGCAGCAGCGAGTGATATAAGTACGCTGGAGATCGCCCACATCGATCTCGTAGTGTCTTTTTTCCCAATCAACCACTCACTCCTGTATGCCAGCCATGAGCTCATCTGAGTCTATCAAGAGTGGACCTCGTGTCCACACGTCCTCCGTCGACGTCCACCCTACAAAGTCAAAGCTCCACAGCATCTTATCACATCGCTCAACCAAGCCGGAAGGAGTAGATGGTGAAATCTCTATGGACGCCGAGATCCTCGCCCAGATGGGTTACAAGCAGGAGCTTAAACGTAACTACTCCACTATTGAGGTCTTCGGTATCTCCTACTCCATTATGGGTCTTCTCCCCTCTATTGCATCCACTATCTCCATCGGTCTGACTGCTGGTCCAGTCGGTGTCGTTTGGGGTTGGTTCATCACCGGTTTCTTCCTCGTTGCCATCGGTGTTGGTATGAGTGAGCTTGCCTCTTCCCTTCCAACTTCTGGTGGTTTGTATTTCTGGTCTTACCACTACGCTCCAGCCTCCATCAAGGTTTCTCTCTCTTTCTTCATTGGTATCACAAATTCCCTCGCTCTTTGTGGTGCCCTCTGTTCCATTACATACGGTCTTGCCGGTCAGATTCTTGCATGTGCAAACTTGGCTCATGAGGACTTTGTCATTACTGATCCTATGACATACGGTGTCTTTGCTGGTTGCATTATCCTCCAGACTATTCTCGTTTGTTTGTCTTCCGGTTTCGTCGCTAGACTTCAGTCCTTGTCCATTTATGTCAACTGTTTCCTTATCATTCTCTTCTTCATTGCCCTTCCAATTGGTAACAAGCACAACGATGTTGCCTTCAACAATGCTAAGTACATCTTTGGTGACTTTGAGAACTGGTCCGACTGGCCAGATGGATGGTCTTTCCTCCAGTTCGGTCTTATGCCAGCTGTTTGGACTATTGGTGCCTTCGACTCCTGTGTGCACATGTCTGAGGAGGCCAAGGACCCATCTAAGGCTGTTCCAATTGGTATTATCGGTTCTATTTCCGTTTGCTGGATTACTGGTTTCTTCATCAACATTGTTATTTGTGCTTGTATGATCCCAGATATCGACCGTCTTTTCAACTCTTCCACTGGTCAGCCACTCGCTCAGATCTTCTTGGATTCTCTTGGAAGAAAATGGGCTATTGCATTCATGGCTCTCATTTCTGTTGGTCAGTTCCTTATGGGTGCTTCCGTCCTCGTTGCTATTTCCAGACAAGTCTGGGCTTTTGCTCGTGATGATGGCTTGCCATTCTCCAGTTTCATCAAGGTTGTCAACAAAGCTCTCTCCACTCCACTCAGAGCCATCATTGCTTCCTCTATTATCTCCCTTGCCATTGGTTGTCTTTGTATCATTGGTTCCACAGCCGCCAACGCCTTGTTCTCCCTCTCCATCTTGGGTAACTACTTGGCCTGGGTCACTCCACAGTTCCTTAGATTTGTTTCACCAGCTGCTGATTTCATTCCGGGAAAGTTCTACCTAGGTCCATTCTGGTCACCAGTTGTGAACTGGATCTCTATTTTCTTCCAGCTCTTCATTATCGTCATGTGTTGTTTCCCAGACTACAAGTCCGTCGAGAAGGACACCATGAACTACACAGTCGTTCTCAACGGTGGTGCCTGGGTCCTCTCCATGATTTACTTCTACGTTTACAAGCATAAGACCTACCATGGTCCACACTCGAACTTGGATCCAGAGGAGATCGACCAAGAGGCGGTCGAGATTTTGGAAGGTCTTGAGAGTCAAACTTCTCACGGTCCAGCTCCTCCAAGAAAGGTGGATAACTGATTTCTTTTCCGTTCATTTCATTTTTTTGCTACATTGGGAATTCCCCAGGGCTCTGTACACATATAATTAATTTGGGTTTATATTCATGGGTTTATTACTACTACTTACAAAGATTCTGTAGCTTTGGTACATTCGGGTGAAACGAGGCCCCCACCTGACGCACCTACAACAGCCACGACGGCCGAGGCTCAACGTCTCCCACAAATTGAGTCCAAAATTAAACATGTCAAAGTCCACTTCTTTGTAATATCTTACCCCTCCGAATTTACCCGTAGAAGCTTCTTTGCGCCAGATGGATCTTGGGAGTGGCGGTCCCCCGTGCGCCTTCCGAATCGGGACAGCGCGCTCCATCCACGGACCACGGAGAATGAGCGTTGCCGGTGTGGAGAGTACATAATGGGCTTTGGGGTTTTGCGTTATCTTGTGTTGCGTGTATATCTTGCTTTATCCCGCTGGATTATAAGAGGCACAGCGGCAAGATAGGAAAGGCACAGTGGCTATGTTTAGGTTCCAACTTCCCGTCTTGTCCTGGTAACACAAAACGCCAGCAACAGGATTAACACAGCTAGAATTAAACTACAGAAAACCAAGAACGATCATCACCCTCTAATTGTACAAGAAATAGACATATGCATATACGGATTAGTCGACCTTGATATCGTTGAGACCAAGAGACTCATTCTCGTCGAATGTTCTCTCGTAATCCTCAATGGTCATGTTTGGATCCTCATCTGGAGCATAAACGTTCTGAATATAAGATCCAGCAAGTGGGTCAACCATATTCACAGTGAATTTGACCTTACCCTCGATGGCCTCCTGCAATTTTTGGAAGAATCCGGTCCAACGTTCTCTGGTGGCCATATCCATCGAGTCCGAAGTCTGTGTGAACACCTTACTGTGCAATTCCTCGTGGACTTGTGTCAAAAGACCTTCAATGGTGGTGAAACGACCACCCAGTGTACCAGGTGTCAAATCCAAACTCAACTCAGGAATGGTCAATCCACATGTCTCCGATTTCAAGATATCTCTCTTTAAATCCTCTGGATCGTCAACCTTCAAAGAAATACGACGACCCTTTTCAGGAATGGCACCACCAGTCTTGACTTCGTTAGACTTGTAACCACAGTGGTCACAAAGTGTGTTCATAATAATAACATCCTTGAAATGTGGAATGTTGACAACCTTCATGTGTGTCTCTGCTGGGGCATAACACGTTGGACATGTGGCGGCAAACGTCTGCACTTCATTCTCAAAGTTCTCAATATCGGTCTGGTCAGAAATGAATCCAGTAACAGTTGGATTTCTCTCCTTACCAGCCAATCTCTCAGCTCTCTCCTTACGGATCTCCTCAAGCTGGTCTGGGGTAATGAGGCCAATCTGAACGTTCTGTTCATCAGATCTGATGTATTCAACATGTGCCCACTTGTGTGCTGCTTCGTTTGGAATGAATTCAATCCATGAGTTTCCAGCTGGATCATCAAGCTCAAATGTAAGTGGCAAAGTTCCCTCCTCGGCATTAATGGTGTTCTTCACCTTAGTGATGAACTCGGCAATCTTATCATAGAGCTCCTTGCTCTGCTCAAGTCTAGCTGGTTGGTCAGATTCCAAATCCTCAATCATCTCAGTGAGGATACCTTCCACTGTAGTCAACTGTCCTCTCTGCGGTGGGATCTCAATCTGCAATTCGACAAACTTGCATGTAGCACTTTCCTGCTTAACAACCTGTCTGTTGAAATCCTCCTTAGTCTCAACCTTCAAAATGTACTTAGAACCCTTCTGCTGGATAGTTCCAGCTGGCTGCAACTCAGAGTTCTTGAAGTTACAGTGTGGACACTCAAATGACATCAAAATGACCTCATTAAAGTATGGAATCTTGGTCAAGAGAAGTCTAGTGACACCTTCCTCATGACAGTTCATACAGAGAGACTTGATCTCCTGGACTGGGTGTCCTTCAAAATCAGCAGCACCAGTCTGACGAATACCTTCATCGTTGAACTGTTGTGGATCCTCTCTGTCGACTTCTTCAGCGGCCTGGCCCACTGGTTGGAAGAACTCCTCTTCTTTCTGTGCTGGAGCGTCACTCATTGTCTCCTCTAGCTTTGCCTTCTTTGTGATATGTTCCTGGTCCAGATTTGTACGTGAATCCATATGGTCCTCTAGAGGTCTATAAGTATACGGAGATCACTTTATGGGAGGTGGCAAGGAAAATGGATAACTAAAGGTAGAAAGTGGTTCGAAGGCTCCAGATGCTCCTGGAAAAAAAAAATCGGGATGAGCTCCGCAGAGCGCCAATTCACGACAATCGCACAAAGTTTCCGCCAATTGTGGTTTCGCAATTACTGGAACTGGTAACATGGTTGAGGAATTGGCGAAAATGGTTAGTAAGCTAGGCATTGGGCACTTGGGAGTCACATGTAACAGTACAAAACCTCAACAGAGACGTTACAAATCCTTATACTACTAATTTCGTAGAATATCAGTACAATTAAACACCATTTAAAGTGCCCAAAGTTGGGATGTTAGGCCTATCTCTGACCCCCCGCTCAGCATTCAATCTGTGTGTGCGATAAAAAAAGAGCCGCCCCCTTTCAAACACATCAAACACCCTTTATCTCCATCAGTGCTACAAGTGAGAAAAAGCTGGTCAGTGTGTCGTCAAATAATGAACACGAGGCAGTCAATCACAGACACCAATGCGGTGCCTGAGTCCAAGCTCCTTTGTGCCTCTTTCAATCAGGATGCCAGTTGTTTTGCCGTGGGGTATGAGAGCGGCTTCAAAGTGTACAACACCGATCCTATGGATCTCAAAGTGAAAAGGGAGTTTGGCGATAGTGGAGGAATTGGATTTGCAAGAATGCTATATCGCACAAATTACCTGGCATTGATTGGAGGTGGAAAGAATCCAAGATTCCCCATGAATAAAGTGATCATTTGGGATGATTTGAAGACGAAGGATGCACTCAATTTGAACTTCTTCAGTCCTGTTCTTAACGTGTTCCTCTCACGCACGAGAATTGTCGTGGTGCTGAATAATAAGATCTACGTGCATGGATTTGGGTCTCCTCCAAAGAACATCTCCAACTTTGAAACTTGTGAAAACCCTTTGGGAATCGCTGCATTGTCCCCTGGTGCCTATCAGGACCAAGCTACAACTTCACAAATTCTTGCATTCCCTGCTCGAGTTGAAGGACAGATACATATTGTGGATATATCATCAGCTGGTAAAGAACGCAATCTCGTGTCGTTGATCAAGGCCCACAAGTCCAAGATACGATGCCTTGCGCTCAACAAGGCGGGAACCATGATCGCATCTGCTTCAGAGACTGGAACAATCATCAGAGTGTACTCAACGCAAACATGTGCACTGCTACATGAATTCAGAAGAGGTTTGGACAGGGCGGTAGTGTATTCTATGGAGTTCTCGCCAAATGGATCCAAACTTGCAGTGTTGAGTGATAAACAAACACTACATGTCTACAACATATCTGGAACACAACAACAAAATAAGCATCATGTCCTCAGAGGACTTCCTGTTCCATTGAAGCCTAATTACTTCAACTCGACATGGAGCTTCTGCTCGTTGCATCTACAGGATGAGGATGGACTGTCCACTGATCGTGGTGTGCTTGGTTGGTCAGGAGAGAATGGTCTTGTCATCATTTGGAAGATGAGAGGGAGATGGGAGAAGTATATCATTATTGAGAGAATGTCTGAAGACCCAACGAAGAAGTTTGAGATTATGAAGGAAGGTTGGAGAAGTCTCAATGAGGAGTGAAAGTAGTAATGTGTGCCCGTGACGTTAATGAATACATATGCGCTTAGTCTTTCTTGTAGAAGCTACTATTGCAGGTTTAGGTACAGGTAGTCGTTACATTTCATCATAATTAGTTTAATACTGAAGCATACACTTTAGGGAATCTCGACTCCCTATTAAAGTGCCTTCCGTTGTATGTGCGCACAAATCTCTTTGCATCAAACTTGTTTGTGAACTTGAGGAGCCACACGCTGAGTTTGGAAATTTTGTCTTGTGCCAGGGATCGTATTGGGACGGCACCATTTGTATAGTCAAGTTCGTAGTCCCAAAGCATCTCTTCAATTGTAGACTCCTTGACAAAAGTTGGGAACCCTCTCACAAGAACATACTGGTTTCTGGCATTTCCAGATGCAGAATCCTCTTTGAGCAGGTCACTCACCATGAATGGCTTGTGCTCCTCTGGATCCACCATTTCGAGGTAGAAGTTGACACCGTTGATCTCCTTTCCATATGTATCTGCCATGAAAGCTGCAGCTTCTTCACTGGATCCAAATGAAAGATAGAACCCACCACGAGGTAATAAAAGATCTGGTGTTCGAGCCTGAGTAACTGTAAAGTCGTATTTCTTCTTAGGGAATGTGTTCCAGTCAAATATTGAACTCTGTTCTGAGGCAAGCTTGAGGAAATCAGAAGTGTTCAAGAGCTGGTTTCGGGATCTAAAGTAGAGGATGTGTGAAGGTTTCGATGCTGCAGGAAGCATGTTCAGCGATTCTCTGAGTGACTTCTTTGGTTCATTAACTTCATATTTCAACAGGTCGTCGACTCGAAGAGGCTTGAAAGCAGGTCTTGATCCTGTTTGTAATACATTGTGAAGAGCATCAGCATTGTGTTGGAGAACTTTGGACCTCAAGCCTGTCACGGCTGGCTGTTGTGACTTGGCTATGGATGGGTAGAGTGCCTTGATAATGTTCTTAGCATCTACTGTGGATAGCTTTTTGGCAGACATGTCAAGCTCAGAAGTCCTCAACAAGACTTTAAAGTGTTGGAGAGTGTATGATCTTTCAAAAGTTGATGGGCATTGGGTTCGCGATTTGAAGTTAGCTCATTCCATAAAGGGTATACTCCCCTTTTTAGGGATTTTTGCCGTCGATCCTTCCAATTTTCGGGAGCGCTCACCGCCGCGACTTGCACGCCACCATCCTGCGCTCTAAAAAGTCACTCATCAACACTCTTTCCAGGCAGAAATCCTCTCGTTCCCACCACAAAGTCTGCCTCTCATTCCCAAAGCTTTTACAGCAGTGACTCGGAACACCGAATAAGTGCTCTCATCAGTTTCTGCCTATAAAAAAACAAGCAAGCGCCGCCTGTACATATTCTCGGTGCTCCGCTAACTCCTAGAGTCCCCCACCTTGTACATACACATATTTGGGCTCACTCATCATGGTCGACTCCTCTGACAACATCTACAAGTGGGACACCACTTCCACCTCCACCTCCCTCATTGACAGGCTTGGTTCCGCTCAGAACGAAAAGAAAACTCAACTTGATCCTGATCTTGACTCGATCATCTCGAGTTTGAGCGCTAACAGCAATGCCAACAACAACAACAACCTGATCCCTAACAACGAGGCAAACGACCGCAGGAACTCCGCCTCCTACTCCGCATCAGATGTGGACAGCGAGTTTGGTACATTTGGATTTAGAAGAGGAACCCTCTCCCTCGGTGGTCAAAACGCTGCACAGGGTCAGTCAAGACATCAGTTTGGTGCCGCCTCTGTGAGTGGTGGTATTCCATCTCATCATCCGCCTTCCTCCGGTGGCCGTTTCCTTGACAAGTTCGGAAGCATCGCTGACGCTACTAAGGAAGTTGAACTTCTTGGAGGGGGTCTTGGTTCCTTGTCCATCGGTACAACCAGTGGTCGTGTTCCTTCTTCCAGAAGAACCTCTTTCTTGACCCCTGAGGGAACTAGTGGAAAGCCCTTCCTTGAAAGTTCTTCTGGTTCTTTGAATGAGAGTTTGAACAACCCTATGAACCCATCTTCTGGAAGACAGTCCATTTCTGAGAAGATTGACAACTACCTCTCCAACAACACATCTCCATCCCAGCAGTTCAAGACCGCAAGTCCATTCGCTCATAACCCAGGAAGTCGCACTATGTCTATCTCCTCTGATGTTAGATCCGAGCATAACTCGGTTCATTCTGATTTGAACGAAAAGGTTAACAGTACCAACATCTGGAACACACAGTCAGTTGCTACTGCCCCAACTTTTACCCCAATGTTCACTCAACCTCAGCCACATCAGCCAGGCCAGGCTGATCAGCCAATGACCCCAGGTCAGCCAATGAGTCCAGTTGCACCTGGCGCATATCCACAGATGTTCCCATTCGGATTTTCACCATTCCCATTCATGTCCATGGTGCCACCTCAGTTCCAAAATGGTATGCCAGGTCCGGGTCCTATCCCTGTCCCACAGTCTGAGGGTCAAGAAGGTACTCCGGTCTCTGAAGTTAACCAGGAGAGGGATGCTCAGTCCGCACCACAGGCACAAGGTCCACATCAACCACAGCCACAGCAGCCACAGCAGGGTTTCAACGGCAGCAACTCGCCATTCGTGTACCCACAGGCTTTCTCCCCTTTCCCATTCATGGCACAGCTTAATGATCCAAGCATGCTGTCATCACCAATAATGCCCCAGGCCCAGACCAACAATATTCCACCACCACAAAACACACACGGTCCAAGAAGAAACGGCCGCTCTCCAAAGTCTTCATCACCAGCCGGTGGCCGTTATTCCAACGGTAAGTCCAAGAACCAGATTTACAGATCTCCACTTTTGGAGGAGTTCCGTAATCCAAACAACACCAAGGAGTACTCTTTGAAGGATATCTTTGGTTCTGCTATTGAGTTCTCTAAAGATCAGCACGGTTCTAGATTCATTCAGCAAGCTCTTGGAAAGTCCTCTGAGGAAGAGAAGGAGGTTGTCTTCAACGAGATTCGTGAGGCTGCTTTGGACTTGATGACTGATGTCTTTGGTAACTACGTCATTCAGAAGTATTTCGAACATGGTAATGAGACACACAAGCAGGTCCTTCTTGCTGAAATGAAGGATAGAATTGAGAGTCTATCTTTGCAGATGTACGGTTGCAGAGTTGTTCAGAGAGCTATTGAGTTTGTCGGACTTGATGATCAGATTTCTATCGTTGAAGAGTTGAGAGACTGCGTCGTAAAGTGTATCAAGGATCAGAACGGTAATCATGTTATTCAGAAGTCCATTGAAAGAATCCCGATCGATAAGGTTGAGTTCATCTTGGAATCAGTGAGAGGTCAGATTTACCACTTGTCTACACACTCTTATGGTTGTCGTGTCATTCAAAGACTCTTGGAGTTCTCTAAGGAGGAAGACCAGGAGTTCATTCTCAGCGAGCTCAGCAAGTACACTTACTTCTTGATCATGGATCAGTATGGTAACTACGTTATTCAGCACATCATTGAGCGTGGTAAGCCAAGAGAGAGAAAGGCCATTGTTGATGTCGTTGCTAAGAACGTTGTTGAGTACTCCAAGCACAAATTCGCATCCAACGTTGTTGAGAAGTGTGTTGTCTTTGGTGACAATGAGCAGAGAATGGTGATCTTGGATCAGGTTCTGGTGAGCAACGATAAGGATGATGATTCTACAGTTGATGACCGTTCCCCACTTGGCCTCATGATGAAGGATCAATATGCTAACTATGTCGTTCAGAAGCTTGTTGATGTCTCCAAGGGCACCAAGAAGAGAATTCTCATCAAGAAGATCAAGCAGTACCTCAAGCAGATTTCCAAGTCTTCCTATGGTAAGCATCTGGCTTCTATCGAGAAGCTGATCCTTCTTGCTGAAACTGCTGAGATATCCGATGATGAACAGTGAATGATACCTGTTATAGCTTTTTTGGTTTTTTTCTGATTCCTTCCTATGGCCCATCTTTTATATTTTGCCCCTCATACGCTTGTGAATACCTCGACCCCTTTCATTCTTGAGCGAGGTACACCTCTCTCTCTTTTTTTCTTTAACATAAGCATATTCCTTCTGATTTTTGTCTTATAAATACGTCTGTTGATACTAATAAATCGCCTTGTATACCCAATTAGCATCCAATTAGTCCGTGCATTTGGTCCGCGTCGCCTGTATATTCCGAGGGCAATTATAGTTCCGGCTCAGGAAACGTGTTGAAGCTGTACCTTGTGCGGCAACTTAAACTTGGCAGCCCCTAGGGTTTGAATTTTGCAATCTTCACCGTATCATTCTCAGCAAGAAACCTCTCTTGTTCACCGTCTTTCCCTGGAACATCAAAATAGAGCGTTTGCCATCGCCTTTGAAAAGCTTCTGACCCTCTAAAAAGCACTACTTCGTCATCGACGCGCAATGACTGTCAACAGAATCACATTAGGACTGGACCGATTCGCCATATTCCCTGTCTTGAAGAAGTGGAGAGCAGGCGATGTGATCCTTGTTCCTATTGTTTTCCTCATCAACGTCCTTAATGACCTTTTCAGTCCTCCGTTTGAAAGACAATTTGTTATCAATGATATCACAATCAACCATCCATTTGCAGAGCAGGAGCGCGTTCCTACCGAAATCAACGTCATATACTCTCTTGTGTTCCCAACAATCGTTATCATTGCTGTGTCGTTCTTGCTCGGTCACCCAAAACACAAGCTGTATCTCACATACATTTCTCTTCTGGGTCTCTTCGTCTCATTCTTTGTGAATGAGCTCTTCACCGACGTGTTGAAGAACTGGATTGGTAGACACAGGCCAGACTTCATCGCTAGATGTATACCAAAAGCCGATGCTCCTCGTGATATTCTCGTGTTTGCTAAGGATGTGTGTACTTCCAAAAACCTCAGCAGACTCCAGGATGGTTTCAGAACTACTCCATCCGGACACTCCTCTTCTGCATTCTCTGGTCTTGGATACTTGTCACTATGGCTCATGGGTCAGCTTCTTTCAAACCACCCACTCACAGGTTCCTGGAGAAAGGTTGTCTCTCTTATCCCAGCTCTTGGTGCCTCCTTGATTGCTCTCTCAAGAACTGAAGACTACAGACACCACTTTGTGGATGTTATCCTTGGTAGTTGCCTTGGTGCTGCAGTTGCTTACTGGTCATACAGAAGAAACTTCCCAGAATTGAACAGCCCAATCGCATTCAAGCCATACTTGGATGACAGTGATGTTGGTCTTGAAGAAGATGCCGTCAATGACGCGGACATGGGCGATGACACCGAGGCTCACTTGCTAAGCAGCCAATTGCACTACCAGAGCACAAACTAAAGGCATTGACTCTATAAATTATTAACCCGGTAATCGAATGCATAGATCTTTATTAGCTATCGAATGCTATTTAGTGACTCAGTAACAGCTAGGCCTTGCAGTGGCCTTATGGACATCCTTCCAACTATAAGTGAGAGACGCGATATAACCCTAGTCTTGGTAAGAGCGGTGGGATCTTTGTAGTATATCCAGTTTCATTAAATAGACAATTAGTATATCGTTAGCATTTCATGCAAGGGGTCTGTTCTTTAGGATACTTAGTATGTTTGGTGGGCACACCCAGTCACAAGAGCACAAACTCGCCAAGGCAGAGGAACAAGATTCCAGAACAAGCTATCTCCAATTCAGCAAAACTATCAAGCAATGAGTGCGCCCTCACGTACATGTTGATTCCTTATTAAAGTTTTAGATATGCCAATAATGAGAGAGCTATCAATAAATGACGCCTCTCCCTTAAGCAATGCCAGTTTGTGTTAAAGCTAAAGGGTCTCACTTCATCCCTCTTCTGGATTTGGGTCTTCTGCAGGTACATGTGCCCTTATCTCAGCATACATGGTACGATAAATGTGGCCACCCCGCGGTAAGCAATATATAATGTACAATAACACCAAGGAAATGCGTAGACCAAGATTGAGCTGTTCGTATGTTATTATGCCTAGCTGCAAGGGGATGTCGAATGACATGTACTTAACCGCTGCTGTAAGAATGACTCTGGTTACCTCCCCATGAAGAAATGCCCATTCCATCGCAGGTAGTTCCTTCATGATGCAAACAATTAAGGCTGCCTCTATCAAGGTAAATGACAGTGAAAGAAATGATAGAGAGCAGAAGAATATCTTCCAGTAGTGATTGAAGGGGATCATCGCCATAGTTAAGGCCATCTTGAACAGTGGTCAATTGAGAGTAGTGAAGTAAAAAGAAAGGAGATTTGGCTCTGAGATTTGTTACAAGGGATTGAATAACTTATATAGAAGGTCATGGGGTGGAAACATTCAGAAGTGGCAAAATCTAGAGAGTTTTGGAGGGTTTACCCCAGATTATGGAGCACAAGCCCGATCAGGAAGAAAGCGCGAACGGCAGTGCTATCTAACCTTTCCTATTCTGGACCTCTTGGGCCATCCTCTTCGCTCCTACAGCTTGTCAAGAGCAATTAGACCGTTCATTCTCATTGACCCTACTTTATAGATAAGGAGACATTCTCTGAATGAGGGTATCATCTTGATGTGGTGGCACAATGACAACCACAGGAATATGCCCCAAGGCTAAAAAGTGCCATTATTCAAACATCCGCACACCAGTGTTTGCATGCACCGATTTTGGCAGCGCCACTATGTACCTTTCATGACTCATTACCATTTACCTCATAAACAACTCAGGCCGCTGTACGTTAGGCTTCTAGTGTTATCCCCTCCATCTTCCCCATTACCACTGACACCTTTAACGGAGCTTTACTGCTCGTACTCAATTTCTCATTCAACCTATTATTCCCGCTCCCTACTAAGATGTCATTTTAAACAGCTTTTAAGGTATGTCCCTGTTCAACACCGCGGTACTCTCAGAAACGATCTACTAACACTTTATAGACTGTTTAAATAGAAAGTGGACAACCCAAGACTATCATTCTTCCACTTTGATTGACACATACGAGATCAATTCACATCGCCACCCGAAAGAAAGAAAGACGCACACGACATATTACAATCACGTCAATGTTAGACGGTAAGACATTAGAAGACTACTACGAAGTCCAGAAGAATGAGGCAGAGGTTCTTGCCTCGATCTACATGGATGATTATGAGGATAAGACTGATACCACGTCAGCTTGGAACAAGAAGCCATCTCCAAAGTTTGATCTCCACTTGAAATCGGATAACGAGGAAGAACCATGTTGTTCGTTGACTCTTGCAGTGGAAATGACTTCGACGTATCCAATGTCTGCACCAATCATTAAGATTAAGAACACAAAGCACGTTCTTGCAAGTCAGGTTCAGTATTTTGAGAAATTCATTAAAGAACGTACGAAGGAACTGAGCGGTACTGAGATGATCTATGAGATCTCAGATCACATCAAGGAGAAGTTGAACGAGTATCAGAGCGGTGTTAACACCAATTCCCTTGAAGAAGAGAGATTGCTCAGAATTCAAGCTGAGAAAGTTCAACTGGAAGCTCAGGAGCAGAAGAGGGCTGCTAAGGATGAAGCGCAGCGGAAGAAAGACATGGAGATTCAGAGAAACATGATCCGCAAGGAAATGGAGAAGAGAAACAACATGGATCCTCATGAAGCTGATTCCAGTACTGAATATGACGATCATAGTGATACAATGTTGCTACCTCCTCAATCTCTTATTGACTCCAAGCAAGCATTTGTTTTTGACAAGGTCATCACAGCCAGATTGGCCAACAACATCACATTGAGATTCAAGGCCGTTATGAGTTGTCTTAACTCTAAGCCATCAGGGATGCTTGAATTTGGAAAGCAAACCATCGTCAAGCCATATATTCATCCAACATCTGCAATTGCTAAGATCTATCAGAAAGAGGTTTCCAAGATCGAAGATGAGTCACTACTTTTGCTCACGGAGATCAACCTTGAGAACCCATTCTTTGGTACTCTTCCTGGAAAGAAAGAAGTGCAAGACTTGGAAAGAGAGCTTGAAAGTCTCACCAAGTTCCGCCATGAGAATGTTTCTACACTTTATGCATATCACATTGAGCCACCAGACTACACGAAGAGCAACAAGTACTACACTGTGAGAATCTTGACAGAATACTCATCTCTTGGTACTTTCGACAGTCTTCTTGCTACTGTCAGATATGCGAATTTGGCGTCTGCAAGATCTTGGATGATTCAATTGATTGAAGGATTGGAACAGTTGCATAAGCGTGGTCTTGTTCACAAATACATTAACCTCACATCGGTTGCATTGGTACGGAACAGTGATTTGAATACTGTTACAGCAAAGCTTCAACATTCGACTTATGGCTACAGGTTACTTAATATGCTGTCCCAGCATCCAAACAAGACAACAAAGGACATTACTCTTGCAAACACTGAGTGGAAAGCACCTGAGTTAAAGAACAATGCTGAGCCTCAGAGAAAGACTGACGTTTGGGACTTGGGTGTCTTATTTGTCCAATTGATTGCTGGTGAAGACACTGTGAGCATGTATGCTGATCCACGTGAGTTCCTTGCCTCTGTGCCACTTGATGACTCACTCAAGGAGTTCATTAAGAGTATGCTTGATGAGAAGGCAAGAAAGAGACCATCTCCTATGGAGTTACTACCATGCAAATTCTTGAGAACCAATATTGAACAGACCAATCCAAACTTACTGATGAGAACACCAGGTGTGGGTCAAGGTGATGAATGGGGTTCTGCCCTGGTTCCTACTATCTCAGGTGGATCTTCACATTCTAATAAGAGAAGAAGCTTCAACAGTAATACGAGGTTCTCCTACACCAACTCCGGTGGTCATGGAGTGTTGTCCAGATATGCACATGATTTCGAGGAGAGTGCCTTTTTAGGTAAAGGCGGATTTGGTGAAGTCATTAAGGCAAGAAACAAATTGGATGGTCGTTTTTACGCTATCAAGAAAATCCGTCATACAGAGGATCGTCTCACTTCGATTTTAAACGAAGTGATGCTTCTTGCCAGATTGAACCATCAATATGTTGTCAGATACTACGCTGCATGGGTTGAAGACTACGATTACGAGAATAATGATGACCCATTCACTTCAGACGAAAGTGATGATGAAGCTGGTGAAAGTTCTAGCTTCTCGATCACAGAGACAGATACAAACAACTCTCTTGTCTTCCAACGTCCAAGTTTCAACAGAAGTCATACGTTGGATTTCATTTCCAATTCATTCCAGGATGGTCCAGAAATCATTTTTGAGAACGATTCAGACCAGGAACAAGATGGCCCGGGTGATGAATCCACCTCTCTGGACACCAGTGGAAAGCCATCCCTGATGAGTTCTGCCAAGTTCAGAAACAAGACCATGAGTACATTGTTCATTCAAATGGAGTACTGTGAGAACCACTCTCTTTCAGATCTTATTAGAGAAGGTGTCCTTCAGAACCAGAAAGATGAGTATTTCAGACTTTTCAGAGAAATCTTGGAAGCATTGAGTCACATCCACTCTCAGGGTATCATTCATAGAGACTTGAAGCCTTCTAACATCTACATTGATCAGTCGAAGAACATCAAGGTTGGTGATTTTGGGCTTGCCAAAAACGTTCATAATGCCATCACTGCTTTAACTAAGGCTGACAAGGGCTCTATGATGTCAGAGGACTTGACTTCTGAAGTTGGTACTACATTATACGTTGCCAATGAGGTTTTGACTGGTAAGGGTAATTACAATGAGAAGATTGATATGTACTCTCTTGGTGTGATCTTCTTTGAGATGGTGTACCGTTTGACTACTGGTATGGAGAGAGTTTACGTTATCAAAGACTTGAGATTGCCTTCCATTGACTTCCCAAAGGACTTCCCATCTGATAAAAGTGTTGAGAAGAAGATTATTTGGAGTCTCTTGAACCACAACCCAGACGCAAGACCTTCTGCTGATAGTCTTCTTCAATCAGGATTGTTGCCAGTGAAGGAACAGGACCAGATTGTGAAGGAGGCATTGAAGAGTTTGGCAAACCCATCATCCCCATGGCAGGAACAGGTCAGAGAAACATTGTTCTCTCAGCCTTACAACTTGGCTAATGATATCTTGTATGATAAGGAGAGACCTGAACTCACTGTTTCGAATCATTTGTTGAATGCCCAGATGCTTGATGAGATTCTTGCTGTTTTCAAGGCCCATGGCTCAGTTGAGACGAGAGATCAACCACTGATTTTCCCAAAATCACCACTCTACTCTATGCAGCATGTCTATGAGGTTTTGGATAAGACTGGCTCGGTGTTGCAATTGGCTTATGACTTGACTTTGCCTATGGCCAGATACTTGTCTAAGAACAAGACAAATCTTCACAAGGTACATCGTTGTGAATACGTCTACAGACCTGATGGTGGTTCTTTGAGTGCTGAGCCTTCCAAGTTCCCAGAAGTTGATTTCGACATTGTTAGTGATGACTCTTCTGATCTTCCATACCATGATGCAGAGACAATCAAAGTCTTAGACGAGGTTGTCACTTTGTTCCCAATCTTTAAGAAGAAGTCTACATCTTTGGTGATCAATCATGGTGGTATCCTTGATATTGTGTTTGAGTTCTGTGGTATTGATAAGGCACAAAGACCTATTGTTACGAATACTCTCTCACAGGTTGGTGTCACCAAGACCATGGCACAGGCCAAGCAGGAGTTGAGAAGTCAGTTGAACATTACCGCTACGGCACTTCATGATCTTGAGCAGTTTGATTTCAGAATGCCTTTGGAACAGGCTAGGCTTAAGTTACACAAGTTAATGGTTGACAGTGTCCAATTGTCCAAGCTTGATTCCTACTTGCAGTATTTGTCCAAGGTGACTCGCTACTTGAAGTCCTTTGGTGTGGAAACAGCAGTGTTTGTATCTCCATTGAGTAACTACAATCAGTCATTCTATACCAATGGTATCATGTTCCAAGTTGTCCATGAGGAGAAGAGAAGGGCTATTATTGGTGCTGGTGGAAGATACGACTCGTTGATCCAATACTTGTCTAAACCTTCTGGTGGAAGATCTCATGTTCAACATGCAGTTGGCTTCAACCTTGCTTGTGAGAGAATTTTCGCTGCTATGAGAAATCACCTGAAGCTGGATGGATCGAGAAGATCCGGTCAGAAGAACAAGAAGTTCCTCAAAGACTCTGATACTGATTGGAATCCAAAGAGATGTGATGTGCTAATTACAACGCTTGGTAATTCGGATATTGTCGACTCATACGGTCCAGATATCTTGAGAAAGCTATGGGACAACCGTATTTCTGCTGACTTGATGAAGAGTGAACACAACATTGATGATATCATATCTACAGCTAACACAAATGGTGCTAACTGGATTGTGTTAATCAAGCAGAACACTCGTTATGGAAACACCAAGAAGAAGTACAAGCCATTGAAACTTAAGAATCTTGAAACTTCTTCAGACGTTGATGTTGACTCAGATGAATTGGTTTGTATCTTGAACCAGGAAATCAATGAGAGAAATACAACAAGTAATGAGAAGTATTCTACCACAACTACAACAATGGTTAACTCTGCTGGTCAAGATTACTACAACAATGACAATGATTCCGATGAGAGCTTATCCAACAGCATGTCTCAGTCGTTAACTCTCGGTGACCAGAAGGTGGTTTATGTCACCAATGATGCCACTAGAAGCAACAAGAAGAACAATAAGAAGGATAAATGGTCTATTGAGGAAAGTTCCAAGAAGACTGGTATGTCTGTGTTGAACAGCTTATCCGAAGCTCCAATCTACGCGGTGGATGCTGTCAAGGATGAAGTTTTGGATATGATTTCTATCACTTCCGTGAAGCAAAGAGATGAGTGGATCAGAAAGGTCGGTGGTGCTTCTAATGCAACTCCAAGAAGTTTCTTGTCATCGATGTACAATGCTCTTTCCAAGGAATCCTCGAGGGGTACGAGATGGATTGTTGTGTTTTGCCCAAAGACTGGAAACTCGTGCATATGCGACTTGCAGAGATAGGCTTCCGGGTTTCAACATCCACCAAGGAAGGATGTGTATATTATAACTACTACCCACTAATAGAATTGATCATGGTTACATCAAAGTAGAGGGACCTTAGAGGATCCATGAGTCAGTAGCTTTGGGAAGAATGCCTTACCTCAAACTTTGAGTCCCAGGTATGTCATGTGGATCAAGATCCAGTGTATTGTCTGAGAACAGCACCTGCATAAATGTGGGACCATTCATAAGGCTCGGAAGAATGTGTTTAGAATGTGTAGCCAACCAACAGGAACTGAGACAACACGAAACTGCGGATCAAATGATAGACATTTGCGGGGCTGCACAAATCTGGGGTTCGTGGAGTCATGTCCTTACAACCGGCGATAAGAGCCTTAAAGTATGGTCCACTATTAGTTTTATTGTGATTTGTCGGTCGTATAGGTGTAGAATGCTTTGTAGAGGAGAGAACATTAGAATGCAGGTGATCGCGAGTTGGGGCGCCAGCCTATAATGGCCTACACTAGATGATTGTAGGCAAAGCAGGCTGAAATTATGCTATTTCATCATTCCTAGACATTAATTCCAAGTTTAGTATGAGAATCCATACTTGTAGGTGTACCTTTGGGCTCCTTCAGGAGAGCTATTCGACGGAATAGCTTATACAAGAAACCCAAAACATCCGGACATACACCCTATTCCAAGACTCCCCTTCATGGACATAAATTCAATTTTCTGAAGAACAAGGCAAGTTATTACAGATTTAAAACTTTATTTAGATCAATAAAACATGTAGAATTTAGGATATAGTGCTTAATAAGCTCTAAAACCTTTCCTTTTAGCGCAAATTTTGATCTATTTTTTGTAGTAAGGAGTAAACTGTTCGATTTGGAAAACAGACTCGCTCTTTCTGGAGAGTTCTCCAAATTTAAACTCAAAATGCTCCCAAAAACCCTCACAAGATTTACTGAGTTCTATTTACCATGAAAAGTTACTTATTAGTCCAATTTTCTCACTGTGTGGGTGGGAATCAAAGTTGACAATTATATCGGCCGGCGATATTGCAGCTCGCGGTTAAGCGCTAGTACCGGCCCGGCCCTGTATCCCTGTATGCAGCCATTTTCTGACCGGGACACTTCAATACGATCAGTTTATAGGAACGACTACAGAGTACTATGATTCCACTAGATTGTGGATCATGGTACAAATGAAAGCGTGCAGTCCCAATATGCCAGGGTTGAAGGATCATCTTGAATAACCGTCGCTTCTGGGTCAATGATCTCTCCCTCAAGATACAATACCACCACTGGAAAGCTCTAGTTTCTGGTATTTAAAACATTACCAACACAAATGCGAACAATGCCATTCCTCTCCAGCCCACAAGTCAACCGGTTTGTTAATGCTCGGGCCGAGAAACTGTGTCTTACCTCCCCCCCGCACGACCCACTATGCGTACCCCGGATAATTGCTCCGGCGGTCTGATTCTCGCTTTAACCACGACTCCAGATATTATAACATGAACACTCTTTAACGACCTCGATATGTCTATAAAAATAATGCCCTGTCCCACTCTTGAGGTCTCCCCTTGTCAATTGCCGTCACACGCGCAAACACAATGAGTAACGGATTCCTTAAGGTTCAAGGCACAAAGATTGTCGATGGAAATGGCGACCAGGTCGTCCTCAAAGGTACCGCCAATGGTGGTCATTTAAACATGGAGAACTTCATCTCTGGCTATCCAGGCTGTGAAACCGAGCACAGACAAGTATTGAGAAAGAGAATGGGAGAGGAGAAGTACAATTTCTTCTTTGACAAGTTCATTGAGTACTTCTGGACGGAGAAGGATGCAATCTTCTTCAGTAAGGAGTTGAACATGAACTGCTTGAGAATCCCATTCAACTACCACCATTTCCTTGAAGACGATGGAGACTTGTTCAAAGTGAACCCAAAGGGATTTGAGAAGCTTGATGCCATTGTCAACACTTGTTCTAAGCACGGTATCTACACAATCTTAGATCTGCATACTGCCCCTGGTGGACAGATGCAGGCTTGGCCATGTGACTCCGCTATCCACAAAGCATTGTTCTGGGACTTTAAGATCTTCCAAGACGCTGTTGTAAACTTGTGGAAGGTGATCGCTGAGTACTACAAGGACAACACCTGGGTTGCTGGTTACAACCCATTGAATGAGCCTGCCGCATCTGATGGAACTAAGTTGCAGCACCTCTATGAGAGATTGGAGAAGGAAATCAGAGCCATTGACTCTAACCATATCTTGTTCCTTGATGGTAACTCTTATGCCCACGATTTCACCTGCTTTAAAGAGCCATTCCCAAACACCGTATATGCTATTCATGACTACTCAGGATTTGGCTTCCCAAACCCAAACAAGAAGTTGTACTCTGGTACTGCTGAGGAGAAGGAGAAGATTGCTCATGAGTACCAGGAGAAGATCAAGTACATGCGTGATAACCAAGTTCCAGTCTGGTGTGGTGAATTCGGCCCGGTGTATTGCTCCAAGGAGAGAGGTGACGCCAACATTGAAGAGACCAACAACGCAAGATTTGAGGTTTTGAAAGAACAGCTGGAGGTCTATAAGGCCGGTGACCCATCCGGTGATGGATCTCGTATTAGTTGGTCTATTTGGGTCTACAAGGATCTTGGATACCAGGGTTTGTGCCATGTTAACCCAGTCTCAAAGTTCTACGAGATCTTGGGAGAGTACTTGGTTCAGAAGAAGAAGCTTGGTCTTGACCAGTGGGGTCTTGACATGGATCCTGAGTATGAAAAGCTCTACGACGCTATTGCTGACCACTTTGACGAGGTGATTCCTAAGAAGCACCAACTTGCCCTCTATCCACGTGACTTTGGTGGCTACAGAAAGTTCTATCTCCCACAGGTTACCAGATACATGCTTTTGTCGCAGTACTACCAGCACGTTTACGCAGATATAATTGCTGAATTGTCCTTTGAAGAGTTAGATCAGCTTGCTGCCTGTTTCAAGATCGAGAACTGTGTTAAGAGAGAGAAGTTGAATGCTATATTGAAGGATTGGTAAGATGGGCTGGTTCCAACTTCCACCACTTTCGACTTCCAAGGAATGATACTTAGGATAGGAATTCATGATACTTAAAATGTATGGCTCTTATGATTCTTGAAATGTGGGCATTCGTTGTAGACCCTGTGCGTGACCCCGATCGGCTTCTCCCGGATCTGAGAGAATATGCAGGGACGCCGTTGGGACCTTGGAGGTACATCGGTCTCTTCTAACTTCCCAACGAGTGGATTTGACGCAAAAAACCTGGGGCAATATGGAATCTTCAGGATTAGGAGAGTTCAGATCTACTAATTACAAGCGTGTTAAACAAATTTTCGTAGAGATAGGAACTTTGAACCACAGCTTCCACAACCTTCCAAAATGAGAAGATTTTGAACAATGAGAAGATTTGTGATCTCGATCCCAGATTTGAATATACTCTCAATATTGTGGCTTTCAAATATAAAAGGAGTGAATAGCATGATTCTTCTTTACTTTTACACTTCCCTTGATCTACTACCATCTAAATACAAAAATGTTCACATATATTACAACCACTTCTACTATGCATTTCTTGTGTGAGGAAGCCTTTAGGGACGACATCAAGTTCAACCATCCGCTTCTTAAAGAGACTGCTTCTCATGCATTTAAGGGTCTTGAATCTAAAGATCAGCTTTTTGTGGATCACGATCGTCAGAAATCTGGATACCAGACTTCTGTTAAGGACTACTTGAGTAAGGTGGATGGTTGGCCCACCTATGGCTTTAACCCTGAGACCTTGCAGAATGTCACAGACTCAAGCTGTCAATACGAATATGATCCAAACTCTCTGTACTTTGCTTCTAATGTTTGTTTTCAAAGACAAGAGGAGAAAGTATCGAAAAACAAATGCATGAAGAATAAGAAGATTAACACCTACTTCCTTTGTCCCTTCTGTGATCCGCTTAAGAAAGCAAAGACACCAGATCTGATCGAGACTACAACAAAGGAAACCATGGGTGGTGAGGTTATTACCATATCCTCAATGTCTCCAAGTAACTGTTTCTTCAACAGCTTGAATTCCGGATACGTCAACCATATGGCTGGCGCCCATGGTGTCTTCCAAGGTCATAACGCTAAGCAACCATTTGTGGGATTTGTGAGAACTCCAAACTTCAGTAAGATGGCTTTTACTAGTCTTTGTCCTTATTCTAAAGATGGTCTTCCTTGTCTTCAAATGTTTGATTTCAAGGCTGCTAATGGGTTCAAGGCATACTACAGACACGTCCGTGCTCACCACCAGCCTCTCAACACTAAGAGAACTGGGTGCAAGTCTTTTGCTGATGCAAAGTCTAAGAAGACAGAAGGAAAGCCTTATAACCCAGATATGAAGTTTACCCCTGTTGACTCTAGAATTATGAGAGCTGAGATTGAGGACTATTACAACACTCACTGTATCGACCTCTTGAAGTTCATTACTATCAGTGTATCCAGAGATGGTCAGGTGATCATTGACAGGGAAATTGAGAAGAACACCAGAACTGCAAAGGTTGAATGTACTCCAGAGCATGCTCACCACAGACACAATGATTTCCTTTCTAGTGGGCAGGGTAAGCTTGTCTCTGAGTCTTCCGGAAGCGATGCTGAAATCCAACAGAGGGTTGACGCTGTCAAGGAGGAAGTTATGGACGTTGTAGAGCAGAATATGGACGAAGGCAAAGCTTTAATTGATCCACAATGGCAGGGTGAACAGATTAACTACAACTTCTACACAGATACAATGGAGATTGAACCGACTGACTACAATCTTTTTCTAGAACCACCAGCTACTATTAGACCAAGGGACATCTTAATTAATCTAGAAATTATGAATCAAGAAACTAACCATAATGAATATCCTCAAGAACACCTTTTATTTGACAACTGTGAGTTTAATGGCGAGGTATTTGATATCCCAACTCTTGCCGATGTCCCAACCCAAGACTTCCAGGAAGAGCAGTACGTCCCTATCGCTGACATTGTCCCAAATACTTATAAGGAAGAAAACAAAAGCGGATTGGAGGAGCTCTTTGAACTTCTTACCGAAAATCAGCTTGGAGGGGAGCAAAATGAAGCTGACCCACTTTCCGAATTTTACTGAGACTTGAGACTGGTGTTGGTTATTGTAATGTCTCCATCCTTAGACTGCAAAACATAATGATTATCAAGAAAAAAGCATAATATGATTGATGAATAATGAAGTTATGACCACCATAATACAAATGAATAGAGTTATTGTTAACACAGAGCTGTAGTTCTTCGCTGTTTATCATGCTTTCCCAATTAGGTAGGTTTCCTAATCGGGCCATTGATTTCTTGCAGGCTCCAACATGCGACTTTACCTGAACCTCAAACTCTGAACAGAACAAATCACAGCTGATTCCACTCCAACGAGCTCGCAATCAACTTGAAAGTCACTACACACTACTACACATTGTTTAAATCGTTCAAATTCTCTAGAGATTAGAACACAAACTGGGAGAGAGTCATGTCCAGAATTATTCCACCACTGGAACCAGAGGAGGACGTACCGCATGGAGGGACACGGCTCTACTCCAAAGCCAGTCCTCGCTGGACCATTCGCCGCAGTCTTTCCTTTGTTGAAATGCTCAAGCCAATAATGCACTTCTTCAACTATGATTTGAAATATCTAAAGCGTGATTCAAACATATGGGATGTCGTTGCAGAGGAGATGAATCATGGCTTTCACTCAGATGTAAAGCCTACAGCCTACCATAACCACTTCTCAAACCTAAGGAGTGAATGGATAATGATGCATGACCTCATTTCAAGGAATGATGCTTGGTATGATGGGAAAACAGGACTCTTGATGATGGAGGATGTCGTGTACGAGCAGTATATGGCGAGCATGAGGGACATCATGCCGCATACAATCAGCAAGATAATGTCAAAGAACTTGATGGATTCTCATACACTGGCTGAGGCATTCTACGAAGGGGAGTCACTATCTCCAGCAAAGAGGAAGAGACTTGATAAGAAGTATGAACCATTTTATGAGAAATGGAGAGGGTTAGGTTACTTCAGCGAAGAAGACCGTGCTAAGGTGCTATCTAAAAGCAAAAAGGAGAAAGAAACGAGTAAGAGTCCAAAGTCACCCCAAGACTCACGGAAACGCAAAGTAACTCATCCTAAGACAGAAAGTCTGAGTTCATCACCACCAAGTCCGGATACACCTTCATCAAAGAAGACATCGGTTCTATCCAAAGCAGAACAACGTCACGGGAAACAAAGCTCACATTCTTTGGTAAAAGTATCAAAGGACCAGACCAAGACAAAAGGAGGAGCTGATTCACGCAAACGAACCCATGCCATTGATACACTTATCCGACTCTACACTGATGGATACCTTTCACTCGGAGACACTGTGATACTTGCGCGTGATGTGCGCTCATTTGACCTTGTGGAGAACACACAGATCTTTGAAAAGGCACCACCACAACTTCTTGCAGCAATTCTCAATGATCGTTGACTAAGAAGAGCCAAAAGGGAAACATGAGCGGTTACACATGGTGGTGTGTGGGTGTTGAGAGCTGTACGCGCGCGCTATCAAAGTCAAAACAAACACATCATCGCAGCAAACTTTGACCGGGACGGCAACAAGAGAGAGAACAAAGACCCGAAGTATCAGACATTGGATGGGAGGACACAAAAGATATCCTAGACTCGAACCCCTGGAGGACGTACCAGCGGGCAAGCAGAGGCTGTATTCCAATTTCTCCAAGGCATGGCCCATCAGAAAGTGCCTGTACTTGGTGAAGGCTGCCTCCAAAATTATTGAAGAGCGGAAAAGCTATCGTTTACGCATGATTGAATACGGGATTCTGAGCGTGAAACTCAATGCAAAGTTTGGGACAGTGACTGCAGTGACTGCTGATACCTGCAAAAACCAGTGGAATTACTTATCACAATCGGCGATACTTTTTCGTACCTTGTTAAGGAAAGGTCTTGAAGTTGACT
This sequence comes from Petasospora easanensis, assembly GCA_030580135.1. Classification (NCBI taxonomy): domain Eukaryota; kingdom Fungi; phylum Ascomycota; class Saccharomycetes; order Phaffomycetales; family Wickerhamomycetaceae; genus Petasospora; species Petasospora easanensis. Next base: position 8,054 of record JAKTSI010000091.1, on the reverse strand, counting down.
TTTCCACAGGACTCATCACTACTGGATATGAGGATTATCTTGCCCTTGTTGATGATGTACAACGAGGCCAAAGTGATATTAGCAGACAAAGGGCAAAGCGTTTATGGGGACAGAACTTACTTCCAATTCTGAAAATAATTGAAATCAAAGAGGATATTGAATCAGTACGACTTCTGGACAGTGATGAGTTGGATGAGAAGTACCTTGAAGATGTTCCTGAAGATTCTGAAGATGAACGTGAGCTTGAGCAACGCAAAAGGCCACAAATGATAATTCCACAAACCGTGGAACAGAAAGAGGAGATCAAACCTACGAAGAAGAGAAAAGTAACTGAATCATCTCAACCTGGGAGACAAAGCAAAGAGACAGATCTGACCACAGTAGTGAAAAGGGAAAGAGGAAGACCGAAGAAGCAAATCCCACCACCACCAAAACGTCGCCAGACCAGTGATTTGTACTCCGACGAAGACACGCTTGATACCACCCAACCTACGAGTGAAGACATAATTGAAGATGATCAACCATTGGCACTCATAAAGCCTCGCTCTAACCCGAAGACTTTACTGGCAGTTGCTCAACAGACGCCAATTTCTGTTGTTGAGAATGGCAGAAACACAATAACCCCAGAAGAGTTTAGTCGGAGGAAGAATGCAGCACGAACAATGATTAACCTACACAGCAAGGGTCACTTCACAGACAGCCAATTTCTTGAGTTTTCCAACGAGATTGCATTTCGTAACGCTCAGGAAGACATTGCACTTTTTGAAGGTGTCTCTGACCGACTTTTGGCTCTCATTCTAAAGAAGACACTTGATCCACCACCACCAATGCGCCGATGATTGAAAAGGTGAACGAATTTAACTAATCCAACTAATGTACCCATAATGAATGAAGACCATTTAATGAGCTGCTTGTAGGAATAATCCGCCAGAGTTCCCGAATCCCAGCTGGTCCGGGGGGAGATGAGACGGAATGTGGTGATTTTCGCGAACTTGCTGATCATTGACCTGCTGGAACTTTATGGTGAACGCGTCTATTAACAACAATTATCTCTAGGATTCATACAAAGACGTCATAAAACACACAAGAGAATATGGTAAGCATATTTGTATTGCTTGTATTGCTTCAAGGAGCAGAATGAATCCAAAAAAACATGATACTAATGCCTATAAAAGTCTGCATTATTCAACTTCACATCTCTCCTCCAAGTGATCCTTCTTCTTATATGCTCATGCACATACATCCACATGACATGGCCGAGTGTGCTTGATCGAAACCATCATGGGTATGTTACATCCTTCAAAACTTGTACAATGATCTGGAATGTCTGTTCTGGCTTTTTTGTAATGTGATGGCTTATCAACGATTTGCCAAGTTCTATGTCATACAGACACGTCAAGTCCTGATCCTCAGACTCGGATGAATACTAACAGATATTAAACAGTGCCCTTGGTGTATTCTGGAAATGTGCTCGTATTGGCCAGCGTGCCAGCCCCTACGTTTCCATTGCCCTCATCTTGATGGCTATCAACCAGTTCCAGAGTTAATGAACTTATGCCCTGCGTTGCAGCTACACACTCACATTACACGCAGCTGATTCTAATAAAGTTTTGATGTCTTCATGTTAAAGACCATTGATTGTAGCATTGTGTTGTGTTATCTCATTTATAAGTCACATAGGGGACGCCTTGCCCACTAACTTGGCGCTCGAAGAACAGTTTCTTGGATCTTTTGACATACAGGAGACGTTCATTAGACTTGGACGACCATCAAGCCTTTCAAGACACGTAGGATTGAACATTCTGCAAACCCAAAGACATGTCAAGACCCAACCTAGAAAGATTTTGATGTGCTCCCAATTCTGATGAGTCCGCACTTTCTACGCGTCTGAAAAGAAGCACAGGGAACGCGTCAGGTTCTACTACAAACACATTTAACCACATCCAAAGATGAAGCACAGAAAAAGCGACAATGGGCGTCATTACACCCCGTACAAGCACATAATTGACCAACGATCAAAAAGTACCGGGTCTTCCAAGTCGGTACGAACACCGGCGGCTCAATCCTCATCTCAGAACACACCTTCTAAAGGTGGAGACAACCCATCGTTTACAGCCTTTATTCAACGTCTTGAGGCCATGGATTCCAGTCTTCAGCGAGTGAGACCAGCAAGTTCACGCAAGAACAACATAGGAGTGTTTACTTTTGGCAAGTTCAGGGAATTGAACGAGGAGAAACACTTCATCATAACTGGCCTCTCCAAACTCGGATACTTCAAAGCAGACGAGGAAGACAAACCTTCTTTCATATCATTTATTTGTGATGCATTCAATCATTTTGAGAATTTGGAGAACTCTGAAGCTATACTTACACCTGAAATCTTGGAACCACAACTTGAAAAATGGCTATCCAAAGAAAGTGATACTCCAGAAACGCACAAGGCATATACTCTTATCCTCAGGTATGATTCATACAACTCGAATGTAAACACACCTCATAAGGTATCCACAAAGCTTTCATGCTCTGCGGAACCAAGCCCCCAAAGAAAGTCATCAAATGAACCAGTATGGCCACATGCTTGCTTTGAATCATTCCCTCGTTTTGAATCAGAGTTCTCCACACTATCCAAGGACTCTTCATATCAAGCCGTGCATTATCCCTCACCGGGATTTTCTGGATCGTGGGATGTGTCAACGACGTTAAGAGGTGATATCCATGAAGATTGTCTACAAGAGATTGCACACCTATTAGAGTTATCTTTCAAGAACGGACTCTTCTCAGATGAAAAGACAGAGAGAAAAAAGAGACTAAGGGCAATCAAGAGGATACTTACTGAGTTTAACGAAGGATTCGGAAGTACAAGCCGTTGCTACATCCAGTCAACACAGATGCTTGAACATTGCATAATAGCTTGGTTGCTTTACTATGGCTATGCTTCACCTGCTGATTTTGAGATTTCCCCACGAAGAGCTGAGACTCTTGTTCTCCTATATGCACAGCCCACAAAGGTACAGAATAAGCTGACTGACAGAATCCATAAACGTGCTTCTGAAGCCGTGGGACTTCTGAGGTCCATGAGGGGACCAGGTACGAAGGTGGTGCCTATTGTGATTGGGTCTGATTCAGGAGATGAGCTAGACAGTTCTGAAGAGGAGGAAGAAAGACAGGCTGAGATCTCATCAATGATGAGATCTAGAAAACGTGCAAGATCAGGAGAGGCTGCAGATGAATTTAAATCGGTTTCGAGTTCAGATGAATCAACAACGAGCACAAGGGAAAAAGATCAAGAGAGCAGAGAAAGCATATCTGAAGAAACTGGCCATGATTCAAGTGTACTCAATAACAATCCAACTACTCCACTTCCACAAACTGGGACTTTTATCCAACCAGATGTTCAACGGCCAGACGTTCAACAGCCAGAAGTTCAACAGCCAGAAGTTCAAAGGCCAGAAGTTCAACAACGTGAAGTTCAACAACCTGAAACGATAGGATCTGAGGTACAACAACAAACTGAGATGCAACAACAACCTGAGTTACAGCAACCTGAGCTACAGCAGCCTGAGCTACAGCAGCCTGAGCTACAGCAACCTGAATTCCAACCAGCACCACAACATGCCCCACCACCACCTCATTTCACCCCAGCTCCATATCCTATTTATCCAATGGCACCAGCTCCTGAGGGCCTATCGCATATGATTAACGTGTTGGGCCGTCTTGCTGAGAGAGTTCACGCACAGAAGGTTGCAAGCGACATGTTTTACATGGATGCCGTAAGGGAACTTAACGAGGCATGGGCCGTGGTCCACCGGATTGAGCAACTTAAAGGTAAGAGGTGATCATACCAGTTTACGAAATAATACGCTACGACTTAACTATAGTGTAAAAGATTAGGGGGTCATTCATTCAGATCCTTCTTGAGATTAGCCATGGATGCACGGACCAATCCCAACTCACGATTAACGTCATCGTGAAACACCTCTGATGCCATCACTTGAGATTTCATACGTGTCGTGATACTGGATACAAGATTTGACAAGTGTTTCGTTAGCTGGTCCTCTGTAGCGTAGGGTGAAATAGCTGGTATCTCTGCAAATTGCGGTACTGGGAAAATGGGGAGTGAGCTTTGGGGAGGATGGTTTGGAGGTGACGGCTTCGGACAAGAATCAGGATTTGCAGCAGGTTGGGATGTCGACTGAGTTCCAACAGATGACACAGAGGATTCCGCAGCACCTGAAGAAGTATCACTAGGGACCCCATTTCTTGTGGATGTATTTCTGCCAAAGTTCAATTTAACCTTGACCTCTTTAAGACAACCATCAGGCACATTCATCTTCTTAATAAGACCCACCATATACCGAGTGTAATACCCCACAGACTCCATCTTTTCCATTCGTTCATCATTCCCACCTGGAAAGTGGCAGGGTTCAGCAAATTGTAATACAAGTGTCTGTGCTCTGATTGGAGACACGCCAACATCTTCTGGAGAAGCACCACCAAAGTATAACAACCAAGCTTGAAGAATGTGTTCGAGAAGAGCAGCATCAACAGTCACATCGTGCTCTTGTTGTATCTTCTCAGACGCTTTCTTTAATGCCTCAACTCTGGATGCCCTGATATCACCAGTGACCTCAAAGAAGCCAGAAGCCATAATTGTTTCCAGAATAACATCCATATCACCATAGAACTTAGAATCCACCTCAACTTCAATCATAGAGCTCGAGTCCCAAGCTTTACTCGCCTCTGTTGTCTCTGTAGTGGTTTCCACAAACTTAGTCGACGCACGCTCGAGTCTTTCAGATCGTGTAAAGTATGCACTTGGTAAATGCAATGTGCTTTTGGAATCTTCAAACCTTGGAAATGGTGAATAATACGCAACCCCCTTATCCGCAGACAACTCCATTGGACAACGATCACGAGAAGCCTTCCTTCTTGAAAACACCTTCAGTTGTGCAACGAGTGCAAGTCCCGTGGAGACAGCATCTGGACATGGCTTACAGTAATTGGATGTCTTGATGGTCTTAGCTTCTTTCACTGAGATATCGAGGAATTTCCGATTACATCCCAATTTTAGGAGAAAGAAGAGCAATTGGGTTCGTATTTGCTCAGTGGTGAGTTTTTCTGAAGGATCTGTGATTTGACAGAATTCATGGAAGGTTTCACAGATGAATTCATAACAGATGTCCATGTGGTATAGATCAACCGAAGGCATGAAGAGTCCAAGTTTCGAGGCTGCTTTTAAGATGAACACCATCTGTTCATCGAAAGGCCTTGTAGTGGGCCAAATGTCATTTAGATCATTGGAGGCATCAGATTCGGGAAGATCATTGAGATTCGTTCCAGGTTTTGAAATTGATAATTTGAAGACTGAAAGTAATGATTTGGGATCAGGAGTTGATTTACCGTTTGGCGTCTTATCGGTGGATGTGCTTGCGGGTGTATCAACGGGTAATCTTACCTGGAAAGAGGATTGACCAGAAGCCACAGTAGGTTCAGATTGTGCAGTTGATGATGAAATATTTACATTCCCAATAGCTGGTGTATCTGAAGAGACAGTTGGTTTCTTTGTTGTAGAAGGAGAGAGGTCATCGGACGCGCTTCTTTTCAAAGTGACTTCTTCACTCTCTTGAGGACTTGGCTCCTTCTCCATTGGTAGAGCATCCCTCTTTGGACCATAGAACAAATCCATAGTAGAAGTACCTCCCTTACTCATTGACACGCTGTTGATTACAGAAGGAGAGCACGATTGGAGTGTCGCCAAAATCTTTGAAAGGTTAATACGCGTGTTGTCCCTACCGTTTTTACGCGAACGCAGTTGCCCCACTTTGATGAAGACCAAATCCACCAAATCCACCAATAAACACAAAAACATCGACTAATGATCCAATGAACAAACTCAAGAGTTTTGTGCTGGACCTCTTGTCCAAACCTCCAGCATACGCATCCATATCTGCTCTCCTGGAAGCACAACCACACCTCACGTCATCACTCTCAACCTACCAAGCTACACTCCCGATCAACGTATCTCACAACAAAACACGACAAGAGCGTCTCAACATCCCACGCCCTGGCGTTCCATACACCCCACGAGGCGCATATAACAGGTTCCTAAGGGAGTTGTATCCCCTACAGGGGACACACGTGAACCATGGAAGGCTATTCGGAGCATATGCAGCATTACCCCAACCGGCAGCGTTACATGTCTCTGCTATACATTTTGAAGACCTGTTGTCGAAGTTTGCAATTGCAGAGGGTGCAAATGGGCGTAAGATGGCTGCTCATACATATGAGCGTATTGTGAATGGTATGAGCAAGTGTGGGATCCCGGTAAGTGAGCGAGAGTTGAATACGATGCTGTATCTCAAGTACTACGATGAGAGTAATGTCGTGAAGATCAAGAGGGAGTGGGGGATCGTGAGGAAGGGCATGAAGGATGTTAGTACTGTCAATGTGTTTCTGAAGTTTGCAGTGCGGTTTGAGGATTATGTCTTTGTGAAGGAGATTGTTGATTGGATGAGAGAGGAAGGAATCAAGATGGATCGTGTTACTTATGATTGCATGTTGAGATATCTCGGTACTAATGGCCAGGAGTTTGATGCTGTTCAACTTCTAAGTGAGATTATGAATGATGGTGTTGTTATTGATATTGCCGTTTTGAACAGTGTTATCAAGATGTTTGTGAAAAATGGCGATATCCAAGGCGCATACGACATTGTGAGGAAGATGATGGAGGTTTCACAAGGAGTTGGTGAATTACACAATGCAACGTTAAGAAGATCACATTTGGCCTTAATGAAGTATCTTGACACTTTGGGACTCCAACCCAAATCTTCGTTGCTATTCCATTCGTCTCCAACTTTTGATACTTTCAAGCCTCTTTTGGAACACTTTACATCGATTGCCGAATTCAATCCGGGACAAGTGACATACATCTTTCAGCTAATGCTCTACTCAGAAGTGAACATTCCATCCAAATACGTGAAGAGGACATTGACTACCTTTAGGGAGCGGGACGTGTCAATCACCGAACAACTGGAACTGATTGCAGGATTCTTGTCCGGCAACAAGCTCAAACTGGACAGATTCCTTTACGAAACCTTGCTTTCGACCTGTCAGAAACAGACAAGACACACGTCCGAGGCGGTTAACGACATGGTAGAGGGCTGGACCCCACAAAGAGGCAGGGCCAAGAACCAGCTCGAAGTTGATGTGGAGAGGCTAGCGGAGCACAGCATTGGCAAGCTTGTCGCTGCACTATAAATTCTCTCCGCACACTCCATCGTAACTTATTTATTTATTTATTTATAGACCCTTCCTATTGATTCGCAAATGTATACGAACTTCTAATGCTTCTGTCCCGTGTGAATGCATCCCAACAAGTTCGGGAAGAGGTGTAAGCTTGGCCTTTCACACAGACCCGCCTTTAGGTTTCGTAAGCAGGAGAAGACCGGGGGTTGTCTTGGAGAAGAAGGCCTAGAACTGCTTAGATGAAACCGCCTTTGAAGTCTCTGAGTAACAGACGCCTCCGAGGGCTGTCACAGGCTTCAAGGAGCATCGAGTGTCATGGAGAACTACGAGTCTACGACCTTGACGGTTGACGGTTGACGGTTGACGTGACCCTTGACCTTCCCGATCGGGCCATTATCGCATCTTTTTTTTTTTTTCATTTTGCGCTCTTAAACTGTCGCCCAGTTGGGGCCACACGCGGGTTCCTAACTTCCAAGAGATGATAAGTCGCCTCTCTTTCCGCGGAGGATTGGGAAGTTGTTGGGGGTGCATTTTGGTCTAGGTGACGTGTTACATGTAAATTATGTACGCAGTTAACATGGTCCATCTAGCCTTGCCAAAGACAGAGACATGAATATGCATCAGTTGTCTACCGAGGTTGAAAAGTCACCGGGGGACGTTATACGCTCCTATCAACCGTCAACGTCGGGAAATGCACACGGGTGCCACAAAGCCCCACGAGTTTCAAACCCATTTAACGGCCCTTTCTTTGTCCTTGCCCGTACTCTGTCTATAACCCTCTATTTTTAGAGGCCCCCCCCCCCCCCCCC
>JAKTSI010000090.1:0-34625 GCA_030580135.1 Petasospora easanensis | reverse complement strand
CCCCCCCTGTCACCTGTCAAGCTTCTTCTTGGCCTCTTGGCTATACTGTGACCTAGTATCTCTCTCCAATATTTTAGGATCTCGTCGGGGTAATGACACTTTGGGAATTATACTGCTTTCCATCAGGAGTCAGCACTCTCATCTCCTTTCCGCGTATTCTTCCGCGGAGATTATTCCATTTACCCCAGATACACTTATCAATTGCTGGGGTGTTTCCTCCCCGGCTTACTCCAGTTTTTTGTGATAAGCCGGATTTGGAACTATAACCCACGCCGGAAAAATCTCGATAATGACGTACACTGATCAAGGAATGCGTAATCGGGTCTCACTATCCACTGATAACGAGTCAGACCCTTTTAAAAAGGCATAGATCACCATCACTCCTTCGCTCTTTGAATCTAGTCTGAGATCAAGCACTAAACAGCATGTCTGACTCTGAAGAGAAACTAAAAACTGTAACTTCCGTCGTCACCATTGACGAAGGCGACCACCTCCATGCCATCCTCTCAGTTGGTGGCCGTGACTATGAGCTAGATGACAAAACAGCAGATGAGGCCATGCGAATTGCCTTGGCCTCTAAGAATATTGAAATGACCCCAGAGCAGGAACGCAAACTTAAGAGAAAGATAGATCTCTACTTGATGCCTTTCTTCTGGATGCTTTACGCTGTTCAATACATGGATAAGATTTCTAACTCCTTTGCTGCTGTCATGGGTATCAAGACTGATTTGAACATGGTTGGAAACCAGTACTCTTGGATTGGTACCGCTTTCTACATTGGTTACCTTGTCTTTGAAGGTCCGGCCTCTATGCTTCTTCAGAAATTCCGTCTCTCCAAGATCACCCCACTGTTCATCTTCCTCTGGGGTGTTGTCATTTGTGTCCAGCAAGCTTGTAACTACCCAGGTTTCCTTGCACTAAAGGTTCTTCTTGGTATGATGGAGTCTGCTATTACTCCAGCTATGGTTATTTTGACTTCTCAGTGGTATAGAAAAGACGAGCACTTCATGAGAACCACTATCTGGCTTTCTGCCACTTCTTGTGGTTCTATCATGGGATACTTGATCTCATACGGTCTTTATACACATGGATCCAACTGGTCTTTCCATCCTTGGAGAGTTTTGTTCATTGTCCTTGGCCTTTGGAACATCATCTTGTCTATTGTGTTCTATTTCCATATCCCAGACACTCCAGCTGGTGCTTGGTTCTTGACTGAGGAGGAGAAGTTGATGGCCGTGGAGAGAATCAGGGTCAACCAGCAGGGTTATGGTAACAAGGTCTTCAAGAGAGAACAGTTCATTGAATGTATCACCGATTACAGAATTTGGCTAATATTTGCCTTTGGTGTTGTCAATGAGGTTCCAAATGGTGGTCTTACAAACTTCTCTTCTATTTTGTTCAACACTGATTTTGGATTCAGCACTAAGGAGACACTTTTGCTTTCGGCATCTAAATCCCTTTGTGGATTCACTATACTCTGTTCTTCTGCAGATCTTTACTCTTCTGGATTGGTGAAATCAAGAATCTTGGTCTCTATGTGTGCCACTTGTGTTTCTCTGATCGGCTCCATCATGCTTGCTTGGGCTCCAACCAAGAGTGCTCGTCTCGGAGGATTATATATCATGACTACCGCAGACATGGGTATTATCTGTATGCTTTCTCTCTTCCAATCTAACGTTGCAGGTCACACTAAGAAGCTCGTCGGTAATGCACTTTACTTGATTTCCTTCTGTGCCGGTAACGCCATTGGTCCACAGACTTTCAAGGACTCCGAGGCTCCATCCTACCCAACCGCAAAAGGTGCAATTGTCGGTTGTTACTGCGCCTCCATCATTATCATGGCTATGCTTTCCCTCTCATACTTTATTGAGAACAGAAGAAGAAACAAAGCACAGGATGCTATGGGTGATAAATTCCAGCACGTTGAGAACATTGAATTTGCTGATTTGACTGACAAGCAGAACCCGGAGTTCAGATATTCTATGTGATTTTCCTTCTTCATTATAACGTTGATCGTTACTCTTGTTTATTTACAAGTATTTTGATAATACATTACGGTTTAGGAAGGGTAAGTAGTACTGAAAGGTCTATATTCAACCTCGGGACTAAGCCTAAACCTGCGTCAGCAGCCTTGACACTGAGAATTCTAATCCCGAAGAATAACTTGAAGAGCCTCTTAAGCAGCAGGTGTTCCTGAGTAGTCAGATTTGATAATCATTTTGTGTCAACTTCTGGTAGACCCTTAAAAGATCTGGAGAGAGAAGTCTGTCTGCTGGGAGTTCGTGTACCGTTCCGAACTGACACATTTTTGCCTTTAAGATCCGTTATTTGTAATAAAGGCAAGGAAATAGAGGAGATCTCAAGAGGATCTTTCTTTATACCTAAGACCCCGGTCGAACACCCCGATCAGGTAACTAGCGTGCTTCTCTATGGTGCCTATCAGCAGATCTCTGGAGTAACAAATAGAAAAAAGAGCCCACAGTATGTCAACGGTGTATATTTGCATTAATAATTAGAGTTTAGCTTTGTCTTTGGCTCTTCTTTCCACATACTCGAGCATTTCTTGTTTGTGAACGTTCTTGCCGGCCACTCTTTCCTTAGTGATGAAGAAGGCTCTTGGACAAGTATATTCGATATCCTGGACTTTCTTGCCTTCAACAATTGCCTTAGCGATGGCTTTACCACTCAACCACACACGAGGCATACCATGACCATGGAACCCAGCACACACATAAGCACCTGGTTTACCAATAACATCCATCTCTCCAACATATGGCAAATAGTCGTTGGAATAGCCCAATATTCCAGACCATTTGTGTGTGACCTCTGAAGGGGTATCCTTCCAAGTAGAGAAGTAAGTACCCATATAGTTCTCGTTGAAGACCGAGTCCATATCACCTTTGGTGTGACTATCATCAGTGTAATTGAAGTACTCATCCAATGCAGCCAATCCCTTTTTGCTGAAGTCGATCAAGACATCATCATGGCCGCCAACAATGATAGATCCATCAGGTCTGTTGATCAAGTAGCTACCGTCTCTGTTTGCAGTGGTAATGTCGTAAGTGTTGGTCAAGTGTGGAGTCTTTGACTTATCCTTAGCAGCAATACGACAGATGACGCTTCTCTGAGGGTAGATAACGTCTTCAAATTCAGGAATCAGCGCTTTGGTATAGGCATTAGTGCAGAATACAACCTTGTTACAGATGACGGTACCACGATCTTTGGTCTTGACTGACCACTTTCCACCATTAGCCTGTTTAACTTCAACAACTGGAGTATTCGCATGTAATTGAAGCCCCTTAGTGACGCATATCTTCAGCAACCCAGTCATAAGTTTCCATGGCCAGCATGAAGCAGCAGGGTATGTTACAGCAATCTCGGTATCTGGGTTCTTTGATATCATTCTTGCATGATCACCATATAATATCTGAATCTGGTTCTTAACCTCCTGTGAAACAAATGGGCACTTCATCATCTTATCGTAGTCAATCATATCGCCAACGAGTTTTGGACAGTTCTTATCTGGGTAAACGTCACATGCTCTCGTTAAGAAGAAGTCACAATCAATACGCTCATCCTCAACGATTTTCTTTATTCTCCACAAATGGTCCAATTCAGAGTTTATAATCTCAGCAGTGCGTTCGTCACCAACCATTGCAGAGTATCTCGTGAAGTATTTGTGCATGTATGGCTTCACATGTCCACCATTACGTCCTGTAGCACCAGAACACAAGTTTCTTGCCTCGAGAAGCAAAATATTAGCATGAGGGTCTTCTTGAAGAAGATGGTAAGCAACAGATGTACCTGCGTACCCTGATCCGATAATCAAAGTGTCAACTTCCTGTGGGAGGTCCTTAGAAGATCTGAAGCGAGAGAAGTCCGTTTGCTGGGAAAGCCAATAGGATATTGTGTATTGCTCTGATGGTAGAAACTGAGACATATTTGCCTTTAATCTGTACTCTGTAAGGAAGAAGAAGAAGAGAGACTTCAGGACTCAGGAGGATGCGCCTTTATATCTAGGACAGCGGTCAAATATCCCGATTCAGTAACCAGCGCGCGCCTATCTGTTTATCAGTGCCAAGGTCCTGCCTATCAGCAGATCTATGGGGAAACGCATAGCGAAAAGTGGTCTCTGCATTATTGAACTGTGTGATCTATGTGCATTAATGATTAGAGCATGGCTTTATCCAGGGAAAAGAACGGGGAGTTTTATAGCATGGAGTATGGATCGTCGGAGAAACTTCCTATTTGGGTATTTGGTGCGCCTCTGAACTCGGGCCTCGGGAAACTGGGGGGCATCTTAAGCGGTTTCTGACTCTCTACGTACAATTTTGTTTAAAGAAAAGAGAATATCTAGGAAACACAAAAAAAAAGTTATAGAAGATGCCAATTGGATTTTGTGGAAGTTTCCTCTTCTCCCAATTCACCTTCCCAGCCATTTTCCGCTAAGAACTGGTTAAACTCTTCATCAAGGAATTCCAATGTTCTATCACCATAATCAGGACATCCCCACCAAGTAACCACTGCACCGACAATTGCCAATGCCCCTGAAAGGAAAAAGGTGTTTCTCTTTCCTGTGTGATCCTGAATAGGTGTAAAGACCTCTGTTCCAATGGCTGCACCGGCCTTACCAATTGCAGCAGATACTCCATATAGAGTTCCTCTAATGGCCGTTGGGAAGGATTCAGTGGATACAACAGATTGAATAGAAGCAGGTCCAAAGTTCAAAAGAAGAGATAATAGAGCATAGAAGATGATAAGTAAGGCTGGGATCTCGGTAAACTTCTCAAAACAGCCACCAACGATGAAACTGATGATACCATACCCAGTAAACCCAAAGATGGCCACTTGTCTTCTTGTGAACCAATATCTCAGTCCAACCATTGATAAACATGTACCAAACACACCAAATGATGATAAAAATAACTGCCATTCACCAGTTCTCTTCAGTGTGGCATTTGGAATGGCAACTGCCAAGATCGACGAAGAGAAGATGTTATTTGGATACAAAATCATATCCATGAGGAACCACATTCCTGCAGTGGATACAAATGGCTTCCAATACTTCTTCATTACAAGAGCATATGGAACACGTCTCTTGATGGCGTTCTTCTTGAACGTTTTGGCGTGGTCAAGTCTCCAACGGAAGTAGAAGATGGACAATGGGATGACTGCACCAATACCAAACAGAGTTCTCCAGATACCATTCAGGTTATCTTTCCAGATTTCTTCAAGGATAAGGAACACAATTGTTGATATTGGAACACCAAGAGAAATTGGTAAATTGGATGCCATAATGAATGGGACAACTCTCTTCTTTGGATCCATCTTTTCATTGGCAGCTTCCATTGCAGATGTACCAGAACATGGATACTCACCACCAACACCGAAGCCGGCAACACCACGTCCAATAATCAACATCCAGAGTAATGTGGTTTCAGTCTTTCCTTGTGAACAAGCACAAATAATAGATCCAATGATGATGAAGAGTGTAGTGAAGACAAATGCCTGCTTTCTTCCCCATCTATCACACACGAGACCCATACTGATCTGACCAATAATGTTAGCAACAAGCATAGAATTGGAAACCATTGTCTTATAGTTGGTAGAATAGTTATTCAGAGCCTTTGCGAGGATCGCGTTGGTCATAGTCATCACACCTTGTTGGTATCCATCGGACAAGAAGGCGACACCACCAGTCAAGATACCGGCGTACTTCTTGAAGTTACTTTCCTGGACTTCCTGGATATCAGAAACCTCATCGCTTGTTTCTTGGACTGTGTAGTCCTTCTTAGTCTCGTCCATTGTTCCTTACTCCTTTTGTCCTCAGGGCAGATAATTATTAGTGACAATGTGCATCTCTTTATATACGGACACGGAATTCCGTTGGTATACACTCTTGATGGTACTCTCTAGTACTCACGTGGGCAGATGCACGTGGGTATACCACAACTCCCAATAGCCAATGAGGATCTACAAGCATTAACAATTTTTGTATTGCCTCAGAAGCTTTAGCACTAGAGTATCGGCTAGGATCGGCTGAGGTCTTGTGCGCATGAGAAACGTGGGCCTTATGTACAGCTCCGCTCCTTTTACCGCCAAAACCACCAAACGTGGTTAAATCTTCGGAGATAAAGTCTTCATTTAGGCCCATGTGATCTGTTTTGCCTCTTTTCTTATTGGATCAGAAAAAAGAATTCAGTTGGAGGGACTTGCTCCTTCCTTTTCCCCCCATCACACGAGGAAGATCAAAGATGTTCTCACAAGGAGCCTTCATCGTTACTCTGTTTGGGATTCTTTTCTCTCTAAAGGGTTGGTTCTATGAAGAGATCACTCCTAATATCAACTTTGAGCTACTTAACAGAACTGTCGTCACACTACCAGAGGACTATATCAACACAGATATCGACTTTTCACTCTTCCAGGAGGAGCAAGTTGACTATGAGTTTCTTCATGGTGTCGCTTCAGGGGATCCAACTCTTGACTCTGTGATTCTTTGGACTAGACTCACTCCTTTGGAACCGGTCAATAATGCAACTTTGCTATCAGTTAACTACAGAATTGCACTTGATGAAGACTTTAATGACGTTGTTTCCAGTGGTAAGACAAACACCAATGGTCTCATTGACTACACTATTAAACTTGACATTGGCTCTCTGATGCCCAATACCACCTACTTCTACCAATTCCACTCCACCACAAACTCCACCACTGGACGTACTCGTACATTACCAACTCCTAACGATACACATCCCTTAACACTGGCAGTTTACTCGTGTGCCAACTACGCAGGTGGGTTCTATCATGCATATCACTACCCAGCAGTGAAGGACTCTGTGGACTACGTCATCCATCTGGGAGATTACATCTATGAGTACGCTAATGGCGAGTATACAAATGGTACACATCTTGGCCGTGATCACCAACCAGAGAACGAGTGTCATACTTTGGAAGACTACAGAATCAGATATGGATCATACAGATTGGACACTGATCTTCAGCTATCGCATGCCAAGTTCCCGTGGATTCTTGTATGGGATGATCATGAAGTTACCGATAATTCCTGGTTACGTGGGAGTGTTCATACAAAAGGATATGATTTCTTGAGAAGAAAAGATGATGCCACACAGGCATATTTCGAATGGTTGCCTATTCGTCCTCAGAAGAACATCAATAGGATTTGGAGATCATTCAGATTTGGTAAGCTCTTCACTATCAATATGCTTGATACGAGGCACTACTCAAGAGATATCACTGACTACTACACAAACCAAGAGTTCATCCGTGGATTGAAAGAGTACGAAGATAGAACTATGCTCGGGTACGACCAGGAGAAATGGCTTGAAAGACAACTACTACAGAATGAGACAACGTGGAACCTCATTGCTAGTCAGTGCGTTGTTCGTGATATTGACTTCACTCTGCCAGAAACTGGAGGTATTGGGTATCCATTTGAAGAGTACAACCAAGATGCATGGGATGGATACATTGCTAACAGAAACAGATTACTCAACTTCATTAATGAAAACAACATTGAGAACACTGTGATCCTTAGTGGAGACTTCCACATTGCCATTGTGAGTGAGTTGAGACTGCCCCAAGGAAAGTATGAGGTTGGTACAGGAGAGGGAACCATAGTAGTGGAGTTCACTACTAGTGCAGTCAGCTCCCCATCAACCTTCCCAAGAAACTTCACAGAGGATCAATGCCTCAAGATGTCTGAAGAACTCGTTAGGGAGAATGAACTGATTTGGAATGATGGATACTGGAGAGGTTATTTCGAACTCACACTATCCGTGGATAGAGTTGAAGCTGACTACTATGGAGTCGATGTTCAATCTCCAGTATCGGATAACATCAAGATGGCCCACTTCGTCATCAAAAAGGGAGAAAGACAAGTGGACAGAGGTCAGATTGAAGTCTACAAAGGATCGTTAAACACTCTTGTATAAGATCGTTAAATTTAAACGAGTCTCTGTGCAATCTTGATAGCGTCAGCAAGAACACCAGCAGCAGTGACATCAGCACCGGCACCAGCACCCTGGACAATCAATGGGTTCTGGTAACGCTTTGTCTTGATGGAGATAACGTTGTCGGAACCCTTCAAAGAAGCGAATGGGTGGGAACGGTCGTACTTCTCAACACCAACAGAGACAATGTTGTTTGGGAAGTCAACAGTACCAACGAATCTGAGCACCTTACCCTCAGCAGCAGCCTCATCCTTAAGCTTCTGCATCTCACCATCGTAGTTTGGAAGCTTCTCCATGTACTCAGCAGCGGACTCAACAGATTCCAAGTCCTTTGGAATTAAAGATTGCACTGGGAAAGAGGTTGGAGACTCAACGGAGGCACCAGACAATCTAGCGAGAATGGTAACCTTTCTAGCAACGTCCAAGCCGTTCAAGTCATCTCTTGGATCAGGCTCAGTGTAACCGAGCTTCTTAGCAACGGAGACAATCTCGGAGAACTTGGCATCACCAGCACAGTACTCGTTGAAGATGTAGGACAAGGTACCGGAGAAAATACCTTCGATCTTCTCAACTTCATCACCGGTGGTGATCATGTCGTTCAAAGTACCAATGATTGGCAAACCAGCACCAACAGTGGCCTCGTGGTAAACCAAACCGGCACCCTTCTGAGCAGAGGCGTCAAAGAGCTCTTTCCATGAGCTCAAAGAAGAGGAGAAGGCCTTCTTGTTTGGAGTGGCAATGGAGATACCATTGGCAACGAGCTGTGTGTAGGACTCGGCGATCTTGGCATCAGAGGTGTTGTCAACAAGAATCACTGGGAGTGGGGACTTCTTGAGGAAGTCGATGAGCTCTGGGGTGGACAAGTTACCCTGGGAAGCAGCATCTGAAATGGCCTTCCAGTTAGAAAGGTCAATTGGAGAGTAATCGGTAGAGATGACGGAGTAGTTCAATCTAGCGATGAGAATGACGTTGTACTTAATTGAAGACTTGAGACCAGCGAGCTGGTTAAGGAAAGCGGAACCAACGACACCGGTACCTTCGGGAAAGTTAGTACAAGCCCAATTGTAACAACAAGACACCACATACCAATAACAGCAACGTTAACAGACATTTTGGGGGGTACTTTTAGGAGAGTTTCAAAGAGATTAAAGATGCCCAACGAAGAGTCATTTCAAAAAGCGCGAAAGTATGGGATCAAGACACCCGGACACCACAGTTTACCCACCAAGAAATCGCCACTCAAACAAAGGCCACACACACTAAAGCACACAGAAACTACACAAAAATAAGCAGAAAAGATGGTGCTCGAGGCCACAATGATCGTGATCGATAACTCCGAATTCACAAGAAACGGAGATTATCCTGTGTCGCGTTACGAGGCACAACTTGACGCGGTTGATCTCGTCTTCCACAGCAAAGTGAACTCCAACCCTGAGAACACTGTGGGATTGATGGCCTACGCTGGCGATGGTCCTCAGGTGCTTTCCACATTGACTACAGACTACGGAAAGATCCTCAGTGGTGTTCATGAGACGAAGATCCAGGGAGCATTGCACTTCTCCACGGGAATCCAGGTGGCGGCCCTTGCTCTAAAACACCGTCAGAACAAAGTACAACATCAGAGAATCATTGCCTTCGTTGCATCTCCAATTGAAGAGTCTGAGAAGGAGATTGAGAAGCTCGCAAAGAAGATGAAGAAGAACAACATCGCTGTGGACTTTATCAACTATGGAGAGGAGTCCGTCAACACTACAAAACTCGAGAAGTTCATCTCCACAGTAAACTCACATGATAACTCACACCTCATCACAGTGCCTCCAGGTGACAGAATGCTTTATGAGGCCATCAGTGCATCTGCAATCGTACAAGGCGAAGGTGATGCTGGAGTTGGTGGAATGGGCGGTGATCTCGGAGGCTTTGACTTTGGAGCTGAGGATCCAGATTTGGCGTTGGCCTTACGTCTATCGCTTGAAGAAGAACAAGCAAGACAAGCTAGAGAGGCACAACAAGCTCAACAGATGGAGTCTATCCCAGAAAATGGTAATGGTGCTACTGAGGGAAACGGCAACAATAACAGTAATGCCAACAATTGAGACCATGTGTGTATTACGTTTTTCAATAAAGATAAGGCAAAAACAAAAGTCACGAAGTGAAGAGTAGACTCTCAATCTTTTGAATTGAAAATGGATCCAGGCCATTCTCCAAGAAGAGATCTAACAGGTCCGCACCTGTAGAAGGGTCAATGTTGATCTCACCTGTCAATTGTACCATATTATCCGTGATATCCTTTGGTAGGATATACTGGAAGTCAGGGTCCATATTCAACTTCTTATTCGATGTCAGCATCGCCAGCAGCTTGTGGCGTATTAGTGAGTCGGGATTATTTCCAATAGTGGTGAGGATGGCATCTGATCCAAATCTGCAAAGTCTTCTGGCAAAGATGAATCTATCACTGACCTTACCGAAGTTGGTAAGCATGATTTCAGAGTTTGAGAGTAGGATGTTCATAGCATCTTGCAAGTTTGCCCTTGCACTTTGTGATTCCAAATACATGAGTCTTACCAAGAGTGAGAGGTGTACTTGGAAACAACGATGTAGGATCTGGTTGATCTTTGGGATGAGGTGGAATGATAGACCGAAATGTGATTTCAAGTTGAACTCGTGGTTTGTGTTGCAATCGAGGAAGTATGTTGTTGGGGTCAACGAATTAAGACATTTGATCACCTTCATGGAAAACTTGGCTGCATTTTCGATGTCATTAATTTCAAAGAAATAGATGAGCATATGCGTACAAAGCATGAAACACAAGGACGAGAGATCAATGTAGTTGTTGAACTTGTGTAGTTTGATGATTCTCTCTTCGACCGTCGATGATGACATGGCCATAATGACCTGTAGGTTACAAGTATCCAAGTACTCCATCATAGAGTCCAACTCCCGTTCATATTGTCTTATAGTTGGTGGTTCCTTGGCGTTGTTCAACTGGTTTGAAATCGGGCGTACCAGTTCATGAACGGATATTCTCTCCCGCAGCATTGAATTAACGGCATGATGGATTCTTGTTTGATTATTCACTGGCAGATTCGTTGTGTAAGACTGTGGGTTGATCGATAGTGATGTACCGTCATACAAAAATCTCAAAAGATCCAACTCCATGACAACAAACCAGATACGACGCTTCATATCATCATCTTGATCAACGTTGAACTCCATAATGTAACAGAGTCTTAGCAATCTATCAAGATCAGCCATGACCCAATCATGCAGTAGACCAGCGTCATTTGGAGTGAATGTCTGATACATTATTATCAGTGCTGATAGTTGGATGCTTGCCATATCGACATCTTGTAACGTGTGTGCGGTGTATTCGAGGCACAGCTTGGAGAGGTAAAACACATCAGGATCGACAGGTTTCAATGCTTCAACTTCAACGTTATCGTATCCACAGTTGTAAAAAGACAAATAGGTAATTCTCATGATGATCAGAATCTGACCGATGAAGAGATAATCCGTGTTCTCGAACTCTTTAGAGGCTGAAAAGGCCGAGAGCTTCTCAAGAGTGGACTCTCCATCAATAAAGTAGAACATCGATTGAAGTTCAGAGCCAAAGAACACGTTGACGAGGTACCAGACGTTGTCGAGGTCAGCGATATGTGGCTTTATCAGATCTGAAAGCTGTAAACCTTCTTTCTTCATTTTGAGCTTTAACAGATCCGTCTTTCCGATGCGGTTTCTCATCGAATCAAATTCCTCCTTGATCTCCTGCGGTGGTGCACGGAACGAGTTTGCCTTGTAATGATCAAGAAGAACATTCAAAAAAGGATCTCTCCGGATTGGTGAAAACAGAGACAACGCGTGTCCCAGGACAATAGGCTCGTCCTGTTGTGAGGTCTTGTTCTTCTTGGTTGACCGAACAGCGGCATTGCGTTTAGTCTTTAATAAGGCCAACTCCTTCTCCAGTCTCTCAATCTTCTCGGAAATAGCGTGGACATTGTGTATCTCATCTGCAGTTCCCGTAGAAATGTATTCACAGGGCGTATTGAGCTTAGTACACGTTGTGCACGATGGCTTCTCTCTGTCACATTTGAGCTTCCTGGTCCTGCAATGGAAGCAGGACTGGATCATCCTGTTGCGTCTGCGCTTCGGGACAATCGGATCAACGACCAGCGGTGCCGGAAGTGGAGTGTTCATCCTTGATCTTCCCTCTCTGTTTGTCTCTTCAGGGCGGTTGTTTCTGTTGATGTTTTGTTTTGTTTTGTTGGACGGGATCTTGCAAACACCCTATGCAACCGCCGTGGTGTGCGGGTGTTAGCATGTTCCCGCGGCCCGCCGGAGATATGGGCCTTAAAGCCGGGAATCAGGCGAGTGGCCGTTTTCAGCGTTGAGTCACTTTTGTGTTGGGGCCTCCATTTATCGCCGTTATGTTCTTAAGGTTACAGCCCCCCCCCCCCCCCCACGCATGGGGCTAAGGGGCAAGGGGCTAAAGGGGCATCTGTCCCGGGGTTTCAGTGTCTAAGTGGCCTGTATCCGCATCTCCCAGAACTATAAAACACTATACACGCACATGCTCTTAGCCGGTTTTCCTCTGTTCATATGTGCTTAATGGACTATATAAACCTGCGAGGCCGCCGTTTGGGAGTAAGGTCCCCCTGAACAATAGACCCGTGAAAACGTAAAACAACGATATTCCCACAATGAAGGAAGACAAGGATGTTGCTTTGGACCTTGTGGAGAGTGGCGAAGACTCGACAGACACTGCCAACTACTCTACTGTGTTGCGCAAGATCGACCGCCGCATTATGCCTCTCGTCTGTGCAATTTATTTCTTCCAATTCATCGACAAGGCCCTGCTGAACTACTCTGCAGTGATGGGTATTAAGGACAACCTTGTGGGTAACCAGTTTGCCAATTTGGGAACTATCTTTATGGCTTCCTATATCCTCGGGGAGCCTATATCCGGGTACTTGCTCCAGAGGTTCCCACTGGCGAAGACTTTTGGTGCCTTCACTGTATGTTGGGCAATCACTGTTGCATGCCATGCTGCATGTCGTTCATATGCATCTCTAATGGTCATCAGAACTCTCTTGGGGTTCTGCGAAAGCAGTACTGTGATCACGTTGGTGTCCATCACAGGTATGTATTACAGCAAGAGTGAACAGGCACAGAGAATCGGTATATGGGCAAGTCAAGCTGGAACTGGTATTATTGTCGGAGCCATCGTTTCATTTGCATTCCAGTTCATTCATACAGAGGTAATTGCACCTTGGCAAATCCTTTTTATCGTGTTTGGTGGTCTTACTCTGATCTTTGCCATCTGTATCCTCATCTTCCTCCCAGACAACTTGGCCTCTGCGGATTTCTTGGATCATCATGAAAAGGCCATGGTTGTTGAGCATGTCAGGGCAAACCAAACAGGTATTGAGAATAAGAAGTTCAAATGGTATCAAGTGAAAGAGTTGTTGTTGCAAGACAAGTTGACGTGGCTTATGATCTTGCTAACAATGAACTCGCAGATCGTGACAGGTTCCGTTGGTACCTTTTCTACAACCATCATCTCCTCCTTTGGATTCACAAACAAAGAGAGTTCTTTGCTTCAAATCCCAAGTGGTGTCATCACAATCATCTGCTGTGTGACGCCGACATGGCTCATCTCGAGATTTAACCACATCACGTACATCCACATGTCGATGTACATTGTGGCTGTTGTCGGTGCAGGCATGCTCTTCTCCCACAACAAGTACACCGAGTTGTTTGGGCTCTACCTCATCTACCCGGGCTCATGTGCCATCACGATCCTCTACGTGTGGAATGGCCTCAACACCGCAGGCTATACAAAGAGAGTGTTCCGTAATGCGCTAACGATGACTGCCTACGGTGTGGCGAACATCATCGGTCCACAGTTGTTCCAAGACTACACCGCACCGCGTTACTATCCAGCAAAGGGAACAATCCTTGCTACTCAGTTCGTCGCTGCTGTTCTCACGGCTCTCGTTGGCTACATCTGCTACAGAGAGAACAAAACGAGAGTCGAAGGCGTGTACAACTTCACCGACGAGACGGACATAGAGAACAGAGCCTTCCACTACGTCACGTGACCGGGGTGCGGAATTACGCAAAACTGTGGCGCTGCTCCGTCTCCGCCCTCCGGTCCACAGAAATAAATATCGACACAACTCCGTCGTTTTTTTTTCACTTTTGCCTTCTGTAGTTTTCCCCCTTTCTATAACTTTAACTCTATCAATCATGGTTAAGATCATTGCCGGTGGTGACGCCCTCTACTCCTCCACGAACCTCAAGAAGAGAATCGATCCAAAGCTTGTCAAGGCTCTCGAAGAGGCCGACACTTGTTTCCTCAATGCTGAGTTCCAGACTCCAAAGTATGACACCCCTTCTACATACAACAAGATGTACCTCACCAGTATACGACCAGAGGCTTTCGATGACTTGAAAGACCTCAACTTCAAGATGATCTCCCTCGCTAACAACCACACCGTCGAGTTTGGCTGGAAGGGTCTTCTTGACACCTTGGAAGAGGTTGAGAAGAGAGGTCTTGTCCCAATTGGTGTTGGTAGATCCCTTGATGATGCTAAGCTTGCTAGATTCTACGATGCTCCAAACGGTAGAGTCGGTTTCGTTTGTGCCTCCGCTACTGGTTCCCAATGGGCCGTCGCTGCTAACAACGGTGCTCACACTCCAGCAAGAGCCGGTCTCTTGCCATTGAGATGGGCTCCATCTTACGTCTTGCCAGAGGAGCAGTTCAAGCAGCTTGATGAGATTGACAAGTTGCTCGGTACCCGTCACTCCATGACTGTCAACGCTGCCGTCGAGATCAAGGATCTCGTTTCCCCAGATCGTTTCTCCTTCGGTCACATCTTCGAGTCTAACTTGACTATCGTCAAAGCCAAGGAAGGTGAGAAGGCCCACGTTCGTACCACTGCTAACCAGCTTGATGTTGCTAGAATCTTGAAGTCTGTTGAGGACTGTGTTCAGAGATCCCACTTGCCAATCTTTGCCCTCCATACCCACGAAGGTGACAACAACAACTGGTACACCACCAGACCACCACACTTCATCCAGAAGATTGCCAGACAATCCATTGACTCTGGTGCCAAGGCCTTCATCGGTCACGGTGCTCACATGCTTAGAGGTGTTGAGATCTACAAGGGTAGACCAATCTTCTACAACGTTGGTTCCTTCTTGATGGAGTTCGAGATTGGTGATTCTTTCATCGGTCCAGAGATGTATGCAAACTACGGCTTGGACCCATATGAGTCCCGTCCATCTGACTTGCACAACTTGAGATCTTACGGTCCAAACGGTGAGAACATTGGTTTCAGAGGCGGCCGTCCATTCTCCGTCAACATCATGGTTGAGCTCGAGATTGAAGATGATGATGAGGACTCTTACAAGTTCAAGATCATCCCAATTGACTTGGGTCTCGATACCAGAACTAACAAGATTAAGAGAGGTTTGCCAGAGTGGGCTTCCCCAGAGACCGCTAAGTGGGCCGTCAACTACCTTGAGGAGGCTTCCGCTGAATGGGGTACTAAGTTCACTTACGATGAGGAGACCGGTTACATCCACATTGTTGTTTAGATTTAAAAAAAGAAAAAGACATTCTATATTCACGAACCAATCTGTAGTGCCCAGTAAACTGGATCTAGAGTCTAATCTTAGATCTTGGCCTTGGCACTAGACGGTCTGTTACGAAGATGGAAAAAAAAAACAGTGTGTAATATAATCTAAACAATTTCCCCGAACTAAAGCATAATACAAATGATGGCCAGCATCTAAAGAGAGTATCTGAACTCTGGGTTCTCAAAGTCAGTAAGATCAGCGAAGGCTATGTTCTCCGGAACGGAGTATTTCTCACCCAACTCCTCTCTCTGCTTGTCACGGATAGCATTTCTTCTCATGTAGATTATGTACAAGAGAGTCAAAATGATAGTACCGGCACAGAAACAAACAAGCATAGCGATCTTAGCACTGACGTAGTTTGGAGCCTCATTGGACTTGAAAGTCTGAGGACCAACAATGTTACCAACACAGTAGCCGATGAAGAACACGGTGTTTGCGATGTTCTTCTTTGATGACCCAGCAATGTTAGAAGAAACAACGGAACACACACCAGAAATAGAGGTGGTGGCCAAGTAGAAACTGTAGTAACCAGTCAATCTGGAGCCCTTGTGGTGTGTGAAGTTAAGCAAGCACATACCGATGACACAGACGACATTGGTGATTATACAAGCAACAAGTCTTCTGTTTCCAAGCCATTTCTGAGTAACGTAAGCGGTAATGAACGGAGCAATAATATCCAAGGCACCACCTGGCATGTTCATAAGCAAGGAGATTGTGGTTGAGAAGCCGAAATCCTGGTTCAAAAGAATAGAACCAAAGTTGTTGAAACCACCGTTTGGAAGGGCATAAGTCAAACCATAGAAAAAGAACAACCAAACTGTAACATCTCTAAAGGCTTCCTTGACCTGTTTAGTTTTCCACTTGTGAGAACCAAAGCCCTGCTGGTTACCTTTGATTCTAGCAACGACGTACTTCTTGTCCAAATCGTTCAAGAACCAAGCCTTGGTTGGGATATCTGGGATATGAATCAAGTAAACAACGCCAAAGAAGATTGTGATAATACCAGTGATAACATAGAGCAATCTCCAAGAGGCAAATTCATGACCAGTGTCACCACGATTCACGGCCAAACCATAGGCAATACCAGCACCGAGCAAAGTACCGAAACCTTGGAAGCCAAACCAAATGGTAGTTCTCATGAACTGTTCAGAGGTCTTCCACCACAAGTTTGTCTGTTTAATGTAGGATGGGTTCATGAAACCTTCGAGCATACCGAGGAAGACTCTGCAAGTGAGGAAACCGGCAGAATTGCTGCAAGCGGCATGGCACATCAGGACGACACCCCAAAGGACAACAACGGTACCAAGAGTCTTGGACAATGGGAATCTCTGAATCAAGAAATTAGCAGGATACTCAAACACTAAGAAGCCAAAGTAGAAAGTGGAACCAACCCAAGAATAAACAGCAGAGGACATGTTAAGATCAGTACGAAGACCCATAATAGAAGCATAAGAATTCGTAGTCTTGTCCATCAATTGGCAGGACATAAGACACACAATGATAGGCAGCACCATCCAGTCAATCTTTCTAAGCAGCTTACGGTCGTATTCTGGATCAAGTTCAATTTTAGCATCATCAGCATAGTTCATAGCCTCATCAACCTCGTTCATCTTAATCTCGATCAACTCTCCACTAGGAGACATCACCGTGGATAGCACAGCGTTCATGTTGATATCGGAGACATCTCCCTCTCCGACGCTCTTGACGTCATGGATGTGATCCTCTTTGGACATTGTTGAAGGTGCAGTGTGTGGATATTCGGAGTGAGTGTCAATATGTGGGCAGGCTTGCATATTTATACGACTGCATGAATGATCGGAGTCGCTGATAACAGCAAGTAAAAGGAACCCTCAACGCCCGGAACGACATCGGGAGCAACGCATCGAGAGATAATGCAGAACCCAGGAAGTTGTGGCGCATTTTATCATCAGGAAGTGCAGATCTGGGAATTCTGAGCGGATCCGTGCGCCAAGATGCCAAGTTCAGGGGGGTGTATGTGTCCCCGGCCAGATTTGACCACTTCTCCTGAGGTCCCCGGGGTCGCTGATAAACAGCGTATCCTTCCGCCACTTTCCTCCCTTGGAACTTTTCCCGGGCCGCTGATCAACACACACTTTCCTGTACAGGATTGGAGACCTTGGAATCAGACCATTATCTTTAGTGGATGCTTATAAGGATGTGCTTGTGACTGCCTTTTGGTCTTCCCGGTGACATAATTCGAAGCTTATCTCCTAATGTCGCTTCCAACACAGGACAAGAAACTTATTATCGTCGGAGCCGGAGTCTATGGGTTGTCCACTACACTCGCTTTCCTCGAGGAAGGCTTCGAGGAGGTTCATCTCTTTGACAAGAATGACTACTTGCTTAAGAACTATTCCTATTTCCAAGGCTGTGACAGTGCGTCCTCGGATATGAACAAGATCTTCAGAGCTTCCTATGGAACACAGGAACATTACCAGAAGATGTCTCTTGCAAGTAGAGACAAGTTTCTCGAGTGGAACAAACAGATCGCGGAAGAGGGCTGGGAAGGAGGTGAGCCGTTGTACTACAACACCGGTAACACCCACATGACGGACCTCAAGGAGCTTCCAGTGTTTGAGCAGGAGACACTGAAGAGAATGGGTGGAGATAACTCTGCAATTGACATTAACGATCCAGAAGCTGAGAAAAAAGCTGTGGAGAAGGGTCTTTCCCCACAATCTGTTGATCCGTTTGAAACAAAGAAGACTGGTGTCAAATTGCAAGGTGTTCTTGATACCACAGGTGGTATTATGGTCGCTGATAAGTGCTGCCGTTGGGTTCTTGAGCTTTGTAAACGTGCTGGTGGTGATAGATTACACTTGCATCTGGGTCCGTCCATTGGTGAAGTTGAGTCATTGATTGTTGATGGAGAGAAGAAGTGTCACGGTATCAAAACCAAAGATGGAATCTCCCACTTGGCTTCACATACTCTTGTATTTGCTGGTGCTTGGCTCTCACAAGTGGTTCCAGAGGCTAATGAGAAGGTTGAGGCTACTGGTGGCACTGTTGCTGTCTGTAAACTTGAGTCCAAGGAGGCATTGGAGAAGTACCACCAAAAAACTTTCCCATCTTGGACTTACAAAGTGAGAGATGGTGCCATGGGAGGGCTTTATGGATTCCCAATCACTTCATCTGGATATATAAAGATTGGTTATAGAGGTCTTAAGTGGGTTAACCCAGTTGGTTCTGTCAACTCTAAGGTCAAGACTGCATATACTGATGATAAAGAGGCCAACGTTCCATTGTTTGGTCTACTCAGAATTAAGAGTTTGATCAAGAAATTCTTCCCAGAGATTTCACAAATCTCATTTACAAGATTGTGTTGGTACTCAGATACAAGTGATAATGACTTCTTGATTTCATATTGTCCATACTACAAGGACAACTCTCTTTTCGTTGGTGCTGGTGATTCTGGCCATGCCTTCATGATGCTTGGTAGTCTTGGTCCAATAATCAGAGATATTGTTCTCAAGAGGGGTGATTCATTCTTGGAGCACTTGTTCTCTTGGGAGAGAGAAAGAGAGACTCTTAATGAGATCAACTTGGGTGAGGAGGATCCAAGATGTTTAAAGAACTTGAAGATGGCTACACCAAGCGATTGGATTATTTGAGTGACTACTCTTTAATACTTCCTAATACAAGCAACTTTATTTGTACTCTATACATGGAATCTCTATAGAATTGGTAGAATCTATTCCCGGCGCGCGGCCCAGTGAGATCCCTGGGGGGGGGGCCTATTGTTCCAACAATGGCGACTTGGCTCTTTCGCAATTTTGGGTGTAAAAACTGTTCCAATTGTCTTAAACACCGCCGTCTAGTTTCCAAAAGCAGTAACCAAGAGAAATCCCACCAAATTAGATTCCATTTGCGGTAATCTCCAGCGATCGGGTGTCGTTGTCGGAGAAATGTCCCAAAACGTCAATCAGCGGAACAACGCGCTATCATAACAAAAAAGCCACAGAAAAGAGGGAGACTTTCTAGTTGATTTATAAAGACTCTGGGATGTTCAACTCTTTCCTCTGACCTCCAATTGATCTCTGTGAAGCACCAGAAACAAAATGACCTCTCCAAACATTCTTCTTATCGGCACAGGTGGTGTCGGTACCATCGTCGCCTACGGTATCCACTACGTTGGCAAGGCCCATCTCTCCGTCGTTGTTCGTCGTGATTACGAGAAGGTCTCCTCTGAAGGTTATGAAATCCATTCTTGTGACTATGGTGAGATCAAAGGATGGAAGCCAGATGCTGTGTACCCAACTGTTGAGGCTGCTGCTGATAAGACTTATGACTTTGTCATTGTCTCCACCAAGAACCTTCCAGATATCGTCAAGGTTGAAGACCTCGTTGATCCAGTCGTCACTCCAAAGAAGACCACTGTCATCTTGTTCCAGAACGGTTTTGACTTGGGTCGTCCAATAATCGCCAAGTATCCAGACAACGTGTGCATCTCTGGAGTCTCCCACATCGGTTCTCACAACACTAAAGGTGTGATCCATCAGACCCAGAACGACAAGTCTCTCGTCTCATATTTTGAAAATCCAAACCTCACCAAGGAATACCAAGAGGAGAAGACAAAGGAATTTATTTCTCTTTATTCCAACGACAAGAACAACTGTACCTACTTCCCAGATGCCAAGTGGTATAGATACAGAAAGCTCGTTTACAATGCTACTCTTAACACCGTTGCTGCATTGACCAGGGTCGACACAGGAAGACTGGATCTTTCTGGTGGTTTGGAAGCTGTGTCTATTCCAGCTATGAAGGAGGTTATCAGCATCGCCAAGGCTGATGGCATTGAGCTTCCAGAAGACGTTATCAACTTGGTTGTCCACTCTGACGATGGTGACTGGTTCAAGCCATCCATGCTTGTTGACGTTGAAAAGGGAAATCCAATTGAACTTGAGGTTATCTTGGGTAACCTGCTTGTTGTTGCTAAGGAATTGGGTGTTGAGACGCCAATCTTGACTATTCTTTATAACCTTCTCAAGGTTGTTCAGTACAAGCTGAAAGAGGGTAGTGGTATGTTTACTCTTCCAGAGAAGAGACCAATTAGTGATAAGTTTTACAACTAATTGAATTCGTGCTTTTATACAAACTGTTTTATTGTTAATATTGTTTTTGTTAGTATTGTTTTTGTTAATATTGTTGTAGAAGAACTCCAATGGAGCCCTCTCCCCACATA
This sequence comes from Petasospora easanensis, assembly GCA_030580135.1. Lineage (NCBI taxonomy): Eukaryota > Fungi > Ascomycota > Saccharomycetes > Phaffomycetales > Wickerhamomycetaceae > Petasospora > Petasospora easanensis. Next base: position 13,814 of record JAKTSI010000090.1, on the reverse strand, counting down.
GTAATGTGCTTCAAACCGAACTTGTGAGGCTTTATACATATTTTGGTCTTTCCTGTGTGAAATTACCTACCATACATCGTATTAAGATATCTATTTAAAAGTTGGAGCGCCAGTCTCCTTCTCACTTCTAACTCTTGGTCTCAAGCCTTCTTCCTTAAACTCATCCTCCGGGAAGGTTCTTGCTCTGAGACCAGTGTAGAAATGATCAATCATAGTGATAGCATCGTAAACTGGCAATCCTGTAGCCTTCTGGATTGCCTTTGAAGTTGGAGGCATCTGTGTACACTCCAAGACAAAAGCACCAACATCTGGATTCTTTTGAACCACTTCTGTTGCGAGTTCAACCAGCTCCTTTTCAAGTTCTTCGTGGATGTATGGACCACTTCCAATAATGAATCCCTTAATGTGACCATCTGGTTTACAACCATTGACGATGAGACGAGATTGTTGTGCCTCTGAGAGACCCAATCCATCAAAGTGGAGCTTTCCAAGAGAGCTTCCATCAAATGTCAAGATTGCAACTTTCTTCTTTGGGTTTGTGATTGACAAGACAAATGAAAGTTGTAACAAACTACTTGTGGCCACTGGGATGGGAGAACGTTCTGCAAGCCTTGATTGGACTTGTGCAAGGAATCCACAAGAAGTGATGACACCAATGGCACCTCTAGCAGCCAATTGCTCACAGGCATCAACAAAGTTGTCCAGGAATGTATCACTGAACTTACCACCATACACAATGTTAGCAACGGTACCGTCTCTAACCTGTTGGTAGATCAACGGGAACTGGAAAGAGAGGGCGTTCAATGGATCACCTGGTGGTCTGTGGATGTCATCGGTGTAGTCGAGAGTCAGAGCTCCAAGAGGAGGCAGCTCCTGTGTTGGTGGATATTTGGACATTGTTAGTTGCTTGTCATTTTTTGGACTGTTTTAACTGGTTTAACCCCCGAGGAATCCTTCACTCTTATACCAAGAAAGCCCATCAGAGCCCCAAAGGAGAAGAAAGGCCGATAAAGAAAAAAAAAAAAAAAAATGGCGGAAAGATACGCAGCCTCCGGGAAGTTGACCAACACACCCCGATAAGGCAAATCTATAAACTGCCATTCACCTCAAAGTCTTTTCCCGCAATGAGGACACACAACTGCTCCAGATAGCGAGTTCTCCCGACAAACCCCCCAAAAAAAGAACAATGTCACACCCGGGACAGCTCACATTCAGGGTATCGAAGCCCAAGCCCAAACCAGAGCCTGTGCATGCCCCCGCACAGACCCGTCAAAGAGCCGGAGGACGCCATCAGATTGGAGCCTGCTGTGCCTGCAAGGCCAAGAAGAAGAAGTGTGACGGAGGATATCCGGTTTGTGGAGGCTGCCGAGCTTCAAATACCCCGTGTACCGTCGTCGACCTCGCCACCAACAAGGTTATCCCTCGCAACTACATCGAACTGCTCGAGAAGGAGCTTGCCACACTTCGCCAAGAAGCAGTTAAGAAGCCTGTCAAGCCAGAACTTGAGATGGAAATTGGTTACATTGCTCTTGGTGCAGGCTCAGAGTCAAATGGCTTCCTCGGAGACTCGAGTGCATACTCTATCGCCCGGGCAATTACATCCACTATCAGCTATTACAGTAAGAAAGAGCCCGATGAAAGCACCGCAACTCCCCCAGAGATGGTTGAAGAACTCAATAACATCCCATTCACTAAGCCTTCAGAGAAGATGGCTCGCAACTATATGTCCTCTTACTACGACAACGTTCAAACACAGTACCCCTTCTTGGATTGGGCCCGTATCACCTCTTACTTCAACACTTTCATTCACAGGTCCGCTGATGTACCAGATGAAGATGATGATTTCTTTATGTATATGATCTTTGCAGTGGGATCACAGGTTTACAGTAACCACTCCACTTCATCAAGTGTTTACACCAAGATGTACTACGACAGGGCCATGGGCTGTATCCATCCATTTGTCGATACTACAACGTTGAGAACCGTCCAGGCATACCTCATGCTCTCAGTATTTTCACAAAAGATGCCCGATGGAAGTTCCATCTGGCAAACTACAGGATTGGCAATCAGAACTGCAGTTATTCTTGGATTACACAGAAAGACATACAAACAGAAGATTGGAGCAGAATGTGGAGAAGACGAGTTGAAGTTTTCAGAATTAAGAAGTCGGATCTTTTGGTCTGCATATGGAATGGAAAGAATCAACGGTATTGTCTTGGGAAGACCCTTTGGAATCTCTGATATTGACATTGACGTTCCGTTACCATCGCAGGACGATGAAGAGTATGGGGTTGCCAGTCATGTTGTCAAGCTGAGAAGAATCCAATCAAGTATTTGCACATTTGTCTACACGCCAGTCAGGATGATTGATCAGGAGAGTGATATTGATGGTACAAGAGTGCAAATCGTATTGGAGTTGAACGAATGGATGTCCACTTTCCCGAATAACGTCATGCCCACCTCTGTCTTCCAAACAAGGAATTGGGCTGAGATATCTTACCATAACTCGTTGCTTCTACTGCTAAGACCTGTTGTTATTGAAGTTGCCACCTCTTCGAAGAGCAGTAAGCCTGCTGAGAGATCGCTGGAATGGTTCAAAGTCTTTACACAATCAGCATCGGCCATTTGCATGAACTATAAGGCACTCCATACTACTGGAAAGTTGGGGTACACTTGGCTCTCTATGCACTGTGTCTTTGTCTCTGGACTTTCATTCTTATACTGTCTCTGGGTTGACACTTCTTGTAAGCTTCAGGCATTGGAACTCAAGAGAAAGAGTTTGATTTATGATACAGTCTCTGCCTGCTCCTCCATTCTCTACGTCTTTGCTGAAAGATTCAAAAAGGCAGTTGTATTCCGTGATACTTTTGAGAGAATCTCCACCAGTGTGTTACAAAGATTAGACAGTCATGATGCTCCTAGAACAGACACCGTTGGTAAGAGTCTACATTCAAAGGGAGTCCTGACACAGGAGAGCATTGGAATTGATCAATACCTTGGCTATGAGCTGAACGAGCTTTGGCAACCAGATCTATTTGAGAAGACCAAGACTCCTAAAGCTAACGTTGAAACTCCACAACCAGTGGAACAGCAGCAGCATTCTCCTATCGATGCATCGTTCTGGGAGTTCTTGGATACTACTGGTGATAAGTTCTTGAGAGATATCTTCCACGATATGGAACTCAGTTTAGCAAATCGTTAAGTGTTGAAAATACTAGCAAAATGTGTGTATTGAAAATAAAGAATTGTCCAGCAACTGTTATTCACAACGCATATCTGAAGTTTGGGTTCTCCATATCAGTAAGATCAGCAAACTCGATGTTCTCCATAGTAGAGGCAACAATACCGGCTTCATCTCTCTCAGCAGCCAGACGGTTTCTCTTCTTGTTGTCAGCCCAGTAAGAGTAGTAGAAGAAGCACAAGAAAGCAACACCAAGAGTGTTACAGCAGACGATGGTGAGTTTGGCTGGGTTGTAACTTGGGGCATCGCTGGTTCTGAAGGTCTGTGGACCGATCAAGTTACCAACACAGTATCCAATCAAGTAGATAGCGTTCACGGTGATCTTCTTAGTGTGACCAGCAACGTTAGAAGAAAACAATGACAAACAGGCAATCATACCAACTGGACCGATACCTTGGATGAAGTAACCAGCGAGTCTTGCTTCTTTACTTCCAGAGGCAAAGGCAAGCAAGCAGGCACCAATAGTAGTCAATACATAGGCAGTGATGGCTGCAATGAGTCTGTGCTTGACGTACTTGCTGAGGTAACCAAAGAGTGGACAACCAATAAACTCAACGGCACCTGGCATCATACCCCAACGAAGGGCATCGAGCGTGGAATACCCAAAGTCAGTAGTCAAAAGAATGGAACCAAAGTTTGTGATACCGCCATTTGGAATGTTTGTAATGAGTGCAAAGAAGAAGTAGGCCCAGGTTCTAACATCCTTCAGAGCCTCCATCATCTGGTGTTTCTTGAAGTGCTTGTTACCGAAACCTTGGTTGTTTGTTCTGATTCTCTCAACAACCATCAACTTCTCTTCTTCAGTAAGGAACCAAGCACCAGCTGGAGTATCTGGGATATGGAAGTAGAAAGCAATAGCAACAACAACAGTGATCAATCCAGTGACCACGAAGAGGATTTTCCAACCAGCAATTGTGTAGTTGTCAACATGAACTGCAATACCATAGGCAATTGCAGCACCGAACATCATACCAAATCCGTTGCATCCAAACCAGAAACAAGTTCTTAAGAACTGTTCCTCTCTCTTGTACCACTGAGAAGTCAAAATGACCATTGCTGGTGTAATGGAAGATTCAAGAGCACCGAGCATAGTTCTCAAGAAGATGAAACCACCATAGTTTGGAGTAGCATGGAGACACAAGACGATACCCCAGACGAAGATAAACAAAGAGGTAACCTTAGCAAGTGGATATCTTTGCAAGACGGCTGAAACTGGGAATTCAAAGGCAAGATAACCCAAGTAAAAGGCAGAACCTACCCAGGTATACATATCACCAACCATGTTCAAGTCAGTCTTGAGACCCATAATTGCAGCATTGGAGTTGGTCGTCTTATCCATGAACTGGACGGCGTAGAGGAAACCAAAAAGAGGAAGCAAATACATGTCAATCTTACGAAGAAGTTTGGCACCTTGCTCTGGAGTCAATGTAATGCACTCAGACTGAAGAGCAAGCTGCATTGCCTCATCAACATCGCCTGTAACTTCCACAGGCTTACCATTTGGAGAAATGATAGTAGAAATGACTGTGCCTATTCCACCCTTCTCTATGGATTCGGATGTTACCGGTGAGATAACGTTGACTTTGCCTGCGTGCTTCTCGTCGTCGGTCATTTTGATGAGATGAGATGAGATGGGATGGAGGAATCAAAGGGGACCAAACATAGTAGATCTGGGGGAAGTGTAGCCGTTTAAGTAGCCAATCTGTATCGCATTTCAGCTTATCAGCGAATCATTGGTGACGTTATCTCGTTTTCGGTGATCATCTGGGAGAACTTGTCTTGGAGTTTCTTGGTATTTCTGACCGGTAGGTACTCCGGGAAGGGGGAGCCAAATGTGGAGCCAAATGTACTGGGGAGAATCTTAAAAGCCATCGGACTTGAATAAAACAATTGGAAAGTGATCAATTGACATTGACATCTACTCATCCACCAATGATCATCGTTAGTGGTCCATTTTGGCACTTGGGTGTAGTTGAAAGGTTGAAAGGGGGCGTTGCTGTTTTCGCCAAGGAAAAGCTCCTCCACCACTTGAGGCGATGAAGGGAAAAGGCAATTCGCCCGTCGTTCTGCATCTGACCACTGGCGCATATCTTAGTAAGGAAGTAGCAGCCTTTTGAGATCCATTGTCCACAGTGACTCGGAGCCAGGAGGAGTCACAAGAATGGCACATAGAGCCTGTAGGTACTTCGGTAAGTTCCGGGGGTCGCTCTTGGCGAGGGGGGCCCGTACACCTGGAAAGCTTCATATAACTCCCTTTCATTATCTCCCTTATCTTGGATCTCATATTCTTGTCGTTCGATAGGTTGCAAGTTATAGCGAGAACTGGGTCCTTGTAAAGACTCCGCATGGTACGAGACACCGAGACCCCTTGGCAACTTAGATAAACCTCAAAAAAGCAATGATAATCGATAAGCGATCCATTTACAGTGTGAGTAATCTCTTTCAATCAAGTGCTCGGAGTTATACCTTCTGGATACAACTTCTTAAAGGGTCTTGGTATTCTCAATATGATGCCCTTAAAAGGCAAGTATCTATCAGTCATCCAATGGCATTGCATCATTACTCGATGTGTACAATTAATGCATTCTAGAAGGGACATCACGTAGACGGATGGTTTACGTCAGGACCTAGTACTCTACATGAAGAATAGTATCCGATCAAGGTAAGAAAGATCATTTGTACACCATCTGGTATTACAAGTCCTTTTTTTGATCTTGATACACGAAGAATCACCAGATCATTTGCCTGTAGGTTCCCTCGTCATTCTATGGGATAGCTGGTTCATTGAAAGTTTCATCGACGTTGGAAGTCGACACTCAGGTCCCATAACACATTGCCTCATTCCTAAAGATCCTGTTCATAATTCAATACAGTCAAGTCAATTTTAGTGAGTCGATCACAAGGAGCTTTGGTAAATGCCTCGTCGTTGAGAGTCCATGCAAAGAGATCAACTTGCCATTCAAAGAGGTCAACTTGCCATGCTCAAGCTCTTGAATCGGTATGTTCTTTCATTTTCTTCTTCAATTGGAGTATCTGTGTCATCTCATGTAATTTCGGTGATCACATTTTGTGGTTTAGGTGCTTCTGGTGGACTTTTCTGTGAGGCCTCCTTCTTAAAGAAGAAGAGACAAGTCTGTCTGTCACCGGAGATCCTTGCATATTCAGTCTCATTAACACCATGGTAATCATGTTTCCATATCGAGTATTAACTTCTCTGTAATATCTGACTGTGTATGTGTTCATAATTCGTAGTTGTCCGTAATAACTGGTAGGAATGGATGAAAGCAACTGGTGAAAGTGGCCGTCAGACTTCGAGAGAGGCTTCATCAATAGAGAACGAAATGATTTGAACTTTAAATTGAAGGTTGTTTAGACTCCATATTTCTCCCTTATGAGGATCTGAAAGGTTCAAAATCCGAGGGCTGATGTTGGAATCAGTGGTGTGCTTTGGTGATCTGTGTGATGGATCGTTTGTTGATAGGTCCAAGCTTGGCTACAGCTTACTTTAACGGTCTTGTTAAGTAAGATGCAATACAATTAGCCTTGTCACACAATGTCAATCTTAGATGAAAGAGGATTCCTTCGGCGCTGTAGGCTTTTGCAGGCTGTTGTGATGGCTCAAGAATGAATCTCAAGAGTGTCTGATGCTTGTCATATGGCTCATAACAGTGTCCAAGAAGCTCCCAAATTGTTCATACATTGTCTTTATCATAACAGGATACTTTATCAAGCCAATCAGTAGTGGATTATGGGGATGTGGATGATAATGGTGATGTTGTTAGTGGCTGGAAGAAGGTAAGGAGCCTATCAACGCTGGCTTTTTTTAAAGTGCGGCCCCAGGATTTCAAGGTCCAGATCTCTTGAGCAATCAGGGACGCTTTAAGTTATTCTTTTGTGTTCATACTACGTCAGTATGATCTTAAATATGTTTATAATACTCTGGTGTCCTTACTTTGGTCAATCAGTATACATTTGTTGATGATCTCCCCAGTAGTTAAGGACCGGTAAGCGGAGTAAAAGAACATTGTGGTGTGGGAATTGGCTGATGAGTGTGGTTGGAGAAAGGCAGAGTGTTTATTAACGCTGGATTCAAAAACGGGAGTTCTGTTCCAAAGATCACTGTGTACTTAACAAACAAAATATCAACCCATAGACATTTTTTATCGGAGGATGCACTTGCAATGGTAGGTTACTGACAGCTGGAGGGCCGACGCCCCGGGACCTGGATGGTCAAAACAGGTAATTTTCGCGCCATTTTGTATGGAGGCTCGGGGCTCGGGGCTCAACAGTAGGCGTGTGGCGTGGCGTGTGGCGGATACCACCATCAAATCCTTCATGGTTTACAAGTTATAGACTCTAAAAGTATTCTAATATCATCCAGGCTGTTAAAGTATTATAATATCATGATCCAAACTTAATCGAGAGCAATTAGCTGCGCCCTAGAACATTCATGAATGGCACCGTGATTCGCGAACAGTAGGTTAGGGTGTATGTGAAGATGTCCAATTCCAGAATCTAGCTCTTGTATTAATTGCCTGTTCTCAGTACACGCTACGTTAAATCAGTAAAAAACCCTTGATCAAAGTACATTAGAAGCCCTAGTTTCATTAAATATGGTTAAATCTTTAATATCAAGCCTTTGAATAGTGCAAAAATTGGTCTATTTTTTCAAAAGACATTTCATCTTCTCAGGATTTTTACCCACCTCCATTTTCTAGTCATGGAATTTATATAATTTATAATTAATATAAATTAGCAGCAGCTACTAGTGCTAGACGACGTCATGATCAATATATCATCAGTACTACGAGTCAATATATAACGCGGCCGTTATATACGTCGATCACGTATAAGTACTATATATATTAGGTGCATGGTTTTAGATGAGGCCACGCTAGCAGCTAAAGTATATGAGCTGGGCTGCATGCTCCAGAGGAAGGAATACTAATGACATGGATTAATGCCTCATATACTGGCCCCAGGACCCAGGACCCCAGACCAGAGTATGGCACTGCATTATAGCTGCAATTCATAAAGCGAGCTGGAAGCGTCATTGAACATATGTCGGAGCCATATGGGGAAACCAAACAGGAGACGGGCCGGCCAGTGGCGAGACGAACTGAAAGTATATACGCACCTGGAGTATATACTAGGCCGGCCCTGGTCCTAAAGAATGAGCCCAGACCCAACACGTGGAGAAACCAACCCAACTTCGCAGGCCGTTGAACCCCGACACATACAGGGGAGTATAGGGTACGGAAACCCTGCAGACCTGCAAATTAAGTCTCGCACACCCGACACATAGAAAAGGCGTCCACCAAACGTAATCTTTCTAAACAACCTCCCCATTGGATTTCAATTAGAAATCTTATGAATCTAGTGGGCGCCGAGATGTCTGTGAGCTTATCTATGGGGTGTCCCAGGGGTCCCCAGCGCCAAAATTCATACTGCCACGGGTAAAAAGAAATCTTCCAGTCTGTCTTAAGAAACCGTATAGAACTTAATGACTGAAAATCCTTTAAAGCTAGTGTGAGTGTGCTGGGATATATGTGTGTCAAACGGCGAGATGTTTAAGTGTGATCTGGGGTTGTCTCTCGCGCTTCTAAAAGTAACTGTCTCCAGTACCACAGGATGACAGGAACGTCTGATTTAACAACGTAGTTAATCTCATTCAAGAAACATTTGACACTAGTTTGAGAGTTGTAAGATGTCTGTGTGTTAAAATATTAATGGTGATGAACACCAGACCGGCTGAAATATGCTGTACCCGGACCTGAAGTATACGAGCGCCCCGTATATCATAAAGCGCAAGGTGTACCTACTACCGGATACCCCCCCCGCAGTCTGCAGAGTCCAGACCTATAAAAGTCTCGCAGTTTAAAAGACGTCACCGGCACATAAAAAAGCGTACACCGACACATCGAAAAGGCGTTCATCAACCTGCGAAGCGCTATTACCCGAACACCCGTGCCCTTTTTGACCAATGGGATTCTTATTTTTCTGGGCCCTATATACCGAGGTGTAGAATTAGACGAATATGTCGTATCCTCGGATACGTGCCGGGTAACACGTGCATGCATGCATATTGCATGTGTGTGTGTGTGCATGCAGTAAGGCCACGTGAGATCCGGTCTCGAGGTAATCTGTGGGTCATCTTTCTCTCTTCTAGTTTAAGGGACATCCGGTCGCCTAAGCCACCATCATTGACGTTTGAGCTCCAAGAATCCCGTATAACTCTGATATTACGCTAGTAATTCCTCGCTTCACGGCCGGCTGATTACAACAGAATATGTTCTTGGCGGCACGACGTTGCTCCTTCAGTGTAGTGTTCTGAATTCTATTTTAGCTTCTACGTACCCTCTTAAAAGCTGAGTTGATAACTCAAATTTCATTTTTGGGGTGTGTGCATAGCATTAGATTGCTCTCATTAATTGCCCTCTGTTCACCGCATGTACCGGCACAGCAGGACAAGACTTTACGGTCAAAGCAAGAAAAGGGTTAGAAAATATGTTCTTCCAAATAGTCAATTCCTTGGAAGAGAGTCCTTTCCACATTTGGGATCTGTGTTTGGTTTACTTTCCGTCCAGTCTATGGTTGCGGTATATATCCAATCTCGCTAATGTTGCCTCGGCCAAGTGTGCTTCTTAAAGATGCTTTGGAAGTTGGAAGGCTAAATTAAGGGAGGACTCGCTGCACGAGGAACCGAGCCTGAAGCTTCTACAAATCTTGTCAATTGCTTGCAGTAAAACCAGAAACATTTGGTCAAAGCCTCGCCCATGGAGGCAAATGTCGCAACGTCGCATGTTGTTAGGCCACATCCGAGGGCTTTGGCCTGCCTATTGACGTACGTAGGATGCTGGCAGGTAGTAGTATAAGAGCAACCATCTGCCGCGACAATAACCTTTTCCCTTATATTGGAGTCATATATGCACATATACAACCGTCCAGGGAACTAGTAGTTACCAGAATACAGGCTAGCCCCGTATTAGCGACACATGTTGCATGTTGCATGTCGACGCATGTCGCAAGCCAAAGTGCGGCATGAAAAGTTAAAACCCAATCTTCGAATCTCTGTGGAGGCAAGATCTGTCATACCTCCTAAAACAGCCAGTTATTCGCCGATTGGACAGGTAAAAAATTAATAAAAAGATGTTATCCCATGAAGCCTTTATCAACGAATATGATTATGTAAAAATTAAATCCAAAAGCGAACATATTTGCAGAGAATGAGGTTTCCGTAGATACTCTGCTTGCGACATGGATCAAATCTGCGACATTGCGACACTTTTTTGCCTCCATGGGCGAGGCCTAACTCAATTAGGATATTGATGGAGTGATCCCGGCACGTGAGGAACGCCAGCTCGCTTGAAAAAGGAGCATCCTGAATATCCGATACTCTCTAAGAGTTCTAATAATGAGTATTTCTGTTGGATAGTACACTTCTTCCACAACACAGGGAAATTGAGGAACATCGGGCCGCGCCAACAGAATCGAAATGGGGAACTCGGTCAAGCTATAGCCTTTTACTTGGATAAGATATTGAGAAACTAAGGTACTAAGGAGTCGTTATTCGTTTAGTAAAATCTGGGCTTATAAAGTTTCAGCTCGCCCTCGTTGTACCCTTATGCAAAGTGTGGGAAACAAGGATCAAGGATCCGCGGCGAGAAGGTTTACCCATATTCCAGCGCCTAGAGAGGCTCACATCACCCTAACCACGTCAGTCTTCTCCTGTTTTAGAGAAACAAGCTCCACCAGATCACATGAAACGAAACCAAGAGTCACGTGCATTACATACATTAGCACTTACTGGGAGAGTCCTGAATCCTGATTGACTCCTGAGCTCCTTCGCCTCTTCTTTCCGAGAAACGGTAATTCTGCAGGATGCAGCACGTCGGTTAATGAGCGCGTGACATGCATCCTCTTAAGCCTTCGGAAGGAGAGGAACTTCGGAAGTTTTTTTTTTTTTTTTTTTATTTTTGCCCTGTAGGTAACTGGGGACTGGGAAGTAGTCACATTAACGAAGACTTACTTGGTGCATTCCGAGTTAAAACTTTACTCTGCGCTAGTAGATCTCAGATCTGATTGTCGCTGACTCGCTGAGGCATTAAGATTCTCACGATTCCGGGGAGGACCTATCCCGCCTTAGTCACTAATGGCTCGGCAAATGGCCTCATATATCCCCCAAAATACTATCAGTGGAATCACAAATAGTTAATGGTGCTGATCAATCTATTGCACAGTTCTGAATGGAAGTGGCATGGCCAGGTCATCCCATACGCTCGCATCAATCTAATGACATGGATACAAAGCTTTAGCGCAAGTAGTTCACGAATATTTAGCAGAAATGTTAATCCTATTAAATTAACTCGTTCCAAAGCCAAATCCAAAGGTATGCAAGCAATCATGGTGTCATCTGCCGGTCAGTTTAGCTTTTAACATCTCCTGCACCTATATGAACATATCCTTCCGCTGACTCCTTCTTCTTCGAAACCATTGCAGAATTTCTCCTCCCACCATCACAATGAAATTCAGTAAGCTACTCGCTGGAGTTGCACTTCTGTTACCGGCGTCGTTAGCAGCCGAGATTCCAGGAGTGTTCACTTCCATCGACTCCATTGTTTTATACAATGGTGGTAATCAGCCATACAGTTTCTTCAATGCTACTGTGGGATGGAGTATCGATCCCAATGTTGTTCACACAGGTGACACTTTTACCCTCACAATGCCATATGTTTACGAGTTGAGAATGATCACCAATGGGCAACTAAGAAACAGTTTTGATATTACCCTTGGCGGCAACACCATTGCTTCATGTAATGTTGATCCAGCCGGTGGTGTCTCTCTTCAAACTGTTATCACTTGTCAAGTCACAGCTGACTTATCCACGTATGATCATCTCTCTGGTACTGTCCATCTTAGTGTCGTTTTTGAATTTGGTGGTCGATCCCTCACAGAGCAAGCCGCTCGGGTCTTCACTGCAGGTTCAAATACTATCTCTTGGAACAACGGTGAAACAGACTTGACTGCACCTCTTACTTTTGATGCTATCGATACCTCTGGACGTAAAACTCTCTCAAGAATTACTATGAGAGATAACTCCTTCTTTTACTACATGGCTCCTGATGGCGTCTGTCCACGTGGTATCAGACGTGGCCGATTCACTGCTACTCTATCGGCAAATCCTCCCTACAACCCCGTGTGGACCACTAATGGGGCAGAATATGGTGCTGCAGATTCTGTGAATCCTTTTGGTATACATGATTCCACTAACCATATAAACGGTCCAGCTCCTCGGTTACTCAGTAATTCAAGAGAGATAGCCGTGGATTTCGGTTATATTCCTGCAGATGAGAGATTCTGGTTCTCTGGATTTGGCTCCCCATCTGGTCTTTATGAATACCTCTACAAGTATGACTTTGAATACTACTGTCTCGGAGAGCGTACCGCACATCACGACACAGGGACCATCCGTTTGGTGCCTGTTGCGGGTGCTTCATCAGGCGCTGGTGCTGGTATTGGTATGTATTTCTCCTGCAGGGTTCCCGTGGTTACGGCTTAACCATTGGCAGGTCCCGAAACGCGAAACGCGAAACTCGAAAAACTCCTTCAACAGCTACTAACACTCAGCAACAGAGAGACCAAGTACAGTTACTATTACCACTACTTGGACAGGTTGTACTACCTCAACAAGATTTGTTACTGCTGCTAACAACACTGTGCTTGAGATTATTGAAACACCAGATGCTGTTTCTTGTGCTGCCACACGCACAATCACTTCCACATGGACCGGTGACTACACTACCACTCATACTTCATCTGGGGGTCCTAACCATGGTCCAACAGTAATTATTGACGTTCCAACTCCTACTGTAACTTCTACCTGGACTGGATCCTACACTACAACTTCCACACAGGCTGGTTCAGGTGAGTTTGGGCCAACAGTGATCATTGAAGTCCCAGTTCCAACTGTTACATCTACCTGGACCGGAAGCTACACAACCACACGTACCCCAGCCGCCTCTGGGACGGAAGGTGGTACTGTTATCGTTGATGTTCCAATACCTACTGTTACATCTACTTGGAGTGGGTCTGGTACCACAACATACACCCATACTGGAACAGGAACCGAAGGTCGAACAGTTGTTATCAATGTTCCTGTTCCTACAATAACTTCCACTTGGACTGGGTCTCACACCACCACTCATACTGTCACTGGGACTGGTTCTGAAGGTACCACAGTGATTATAGACGTTCCAAGTTCTCCTCTATCAACTATAACCTCTACATGGACCGGTTCTTACACCACAACCACCACCAAGCCAGGCTCGGGCACTGAGTCCCCAACTGTGGTCGTTGTTGTTCCATCTAGCACCACTACTGTGACTTCCACATGGACTGGTTCTTACACAACAACCACCACTCACCCAGGTTCTGGTACTCATTCACCAACGGTCGTCGTTGTTGTTCCATCTAGTACTACTACTACTGTTACCTCTACATGGACTGGTTCTTACACCACAACTTCTACCAAGCCAGGTTCTGGTACCGAGTCCCCAACTGTTGTCGTTGTTGT
>JAKTSI010000089.1:0-34838 GCA_030580135.1 Petasospora easanensis | reverse complement strand
AACAATGGTTCTTGGGACAAGCTTCTCGACCACGTCTCTAGCGACTCGACGCTTGTTACAGCCCTTAAGGCATTTAGGGATAATATGAGTGGTAAGGCACTTCAGAATGATTTTACCCAGTTTTGGGGTATTGAATGGGTTGCTACTTCTTGGAATTGTATCACCTTCGCGGGTGGTTGGTTCAGTGCTTGGGCATCATCCCATAGCATCACCGGTCCCCCTTGGACTCCCACCGCTGCTTGGTGTGTGATAGGTACTGCAGTCATGAACTCGGACATTATTGTTTCAATTATTAGGGGAGAGCCTGTTGGTTACCATGACTATGGGTATAAAGTTGTTGCTGGTGTTGGTGACCTTTACAATGTGACTCAGCTTTCCTATGATGGAACTCAGTACGGCTACTTTGGTGAAGATCATCCAAACTTCCTCGCAGATAACGCCTTGGAACCACAAGGATTCAACTTCACTCGTTCTTATGCCGTGTTTAACGATAAGTCCAAAACTAGCCCACCGATGTTTGGACTTGAGGCTGTCCACCAATCGGGTTATACCGTCAACTGTCTCTCTGGTTCCGCTGTTCCAAACGCTATTGCTGAGCTTATCAACAATGTCGAGCCTGGTAACAAGTTCCCTAGTGGATACGATGTTACCTGTTCCGCTTATGAAGGAACACTTGAAGGTACCCTTACTCCCGTTAATCACAAGCGTCGCCTCTCCCTCCCTCTTTTGAAGAAGAAGAAGTTCTTTGGTTCTGTCTTCAAGGCTTCCGATGTCTCAATTACGGAAGACACTGGGTATGAGGTTGTTGATGCGGCAGAGTACAAGGGTATTATAAGAAGTATTGAGGATGAAGAGAGGGAATATGCTGCTACTGGTAATTACACCTTGAGAGCACAGGGCCTCTCGAGTACAGTTAGACCAGCTAAGATGACTAAGGTCTTCAATGATGCTGCTGGTAAGCCTAAGTCGCTCTTCCTCACCACATTTCCTGACGCCTGGGGTCTTCCAGAGAACTTCAAGGTCATCAGTGACAACCTTGGTAAGGACCTTTTGTGATGTAACCACATCAAAAGCTTTTTTTTATAATCTATTGATTGCAGTTAATGTAAACCTTTCAACCAACAAGCATGTAGGTATCTCCCTCAATATTCGCGAAGAATGACTCCCCCGCTTCCCTGTGAGCTGATAAGTCGCAGTACTAACAGGGACATGTTGATAACGGAGAATAGTCACATGTTCAATCACGTGGCCAGTAACACATCCATGTTATCTACTGTGGTGTTGATGTACTGACTCCACAAAACCTCCTGAACACCCCGAAGCTTCCATGGAGAAACTCCCCTGAACCCCCCGCAATGATGCACCCTCGCCAAAACAGGATGTGTCATCACTAACACCCGGACACCACAATCCCGCGATAAGCTGCTACGCCTCCCAACAAGAATGGGGACAAGCAACACATACACACGGGGCATAACAACAACATATCTGCCTCATACGTGCTCAAACAAACATACCAACGACAAGAATTTGAACGCAATTACCTCCTACAAGCATACGAACGTAACACTCTCCTAAACAGGCCTTATCACTCTTATCACTCAATGCCAACAGGCCAGGATCCGACGCGTCTATGCAGAGCGTAAGTTTCGAGTAGATACACCCAATTTACCCAACAATCCGGTTCTCTTGTACTAACAGCCAATTCCTAGGCCAATCTCTCCTCGTGGATCTTACAAACTGGGAGCTCAAGCTGCATGGTCTAAAGTCAAATCCACTGCACAATCCTCCCGTACAAATACTGCCCGTACCTCATCGTCCTCGCGTATTGTCAAGTTTGGGTCCAATGGTGAGGTTCTCATCGCATACAACAACACCGTTGAGGTCTGGGATTGGATTCCCTCGAGTTTGGAAATCATGCAGAACGAGTCTGTGAGAGATAATGATGAACAAACAATGTATCTTGTGGCGTCTCATACCGTCCAGGGGGTGATTGAAGATATGGAACCTCTCGTGATGGACCAAGATTCGAACACGTACGTTGTTGTATTGGCCATTCGTTCTATGAATGAGGTATATTTTGACATGAGAACATTTGGTCAGATTTACCCTGACCCAGAAGGTGGATACTATGATGGACCATTGATCCTACCGCCCTTCCTCCATGGCGCGTCTCCTTACACGATTAAGGGGTCAGATGGGTTTATCGGGGTGGCTACAAATGAAGGATCAATGACTATATTTGATTCTGATTATGGAAGCCCGCTTCCTATGAGCTTTGAGGTATGTGTCATGAATGGTCAAGTTCTCTTTGATATCGCAGGGAGATATTTGGCATACGTTGCCGCCGACTCGGAATCAGACTCACCATTAACGAAGATGGATGTTCCTTCACATAACCACTCCATCTATTCCAAGATTCTTCAGAACCTTTCATTCACAGCCATTGATGGGATTAGCAAACTCTCAGATATAAACACTTTGAAAAGCATCATCAACGATAAGAGCCTCACTTCCAATCTAAAGACATACATCTCGAGTCTTATCAATGGCTTCAAGCACTCACAGCGGGTTGTTGTGATGGACTTGATTTCACAGACTGTCATTGCATCTTTCCAACCACCAAATGGTGTTTCAAATTTATCCCTCTCTCCATTCAACACACACATGGTTACTATTACCCAACGCGGTGACCAGATTTACAAATGGGATATCACACGTGCTCCATTAGAGGTGTCACTCCTAGACATTCAGGTGCGCGGCAAGACCGGATCTGTTGTTGATGATATCCACTGGGCGTCTAATGATATCTTCCAGATTGTAACGAGATCCAGTGGATCGATTCATTGTTTCTTATCCGATGTTTCGCAGAACTGGGTGCTTCCACGAATGCATGCGACGCGTCTCTGTTCAGTCAAGACTGAACATATGGCACTCGTTGGGAATGAACTCTTTGTCATTGATTCTTTGGGAAATTGCAACTCTAAGTATACATTGCCTACAAATGCTATCCCAATGAGTATTTTACCAGACTATATCAAAGTGGAACCCGTTGATGAGATCTTTGAAAGAACCAAGTCTCCAACGAAGAAGGCGCCATTGGCTGAAATTGAAATCGAAACCTGCTTCCTTGGACAACCGCTCTATGCCACTGAGAGAATTGAACTTGCAACGTTCATTTCCAAGAAGGACTATCAATCTTCTTCAAACGTGTTTGGAGACGAGATCGACGTTGACAGGATTGAGTTTGGTAAAGGCAACGGACAGCCAGTGTTTTGTGGTGAGAAATCTGATCTGGAAAGTGCAATGACTAGCGTCTTGGTGTTTGATGAGGGACTTTGACATATCAATGTTGTTCTTCTTTAATGTGTTTTCCTTATTACATCCCAGATACTTGTCATGATATGTGACGTGGGATCGCGCGTCACGTCACTTCAATAACTTCATCTTGCTATTGTTTACGTATGCTTAATTGTTGAGAGTATAGTATATGGTCATGAAATAATTAAAAAGAATGTAAACCTTGACGAATAGAGAAAATTAAAAGGGCGGAAAGCGGTTTATTCCTGTTTGTCGAATGGGTCGCCCTCAACAACTTCTTCAACGGCAGCCTTCACCTCCTCCTTAGCCTCATTGGCCTCTTCAGCGACTTCTTCAGCAACCTCTTCGGCAATCTCTTTAGCAATTTCCTCAATTGCCTCGTCAACAGTGGAACTACCAGAATTCTGAACAACGGCCAAACCGTCTTCTGAGTCCTCGACAACTGGCGCGTTAGCGGGATCTTCAGTGGCTGGTTCAACAGCAGTTTCCACTGTTGGCTCTTCCTCAGCTGGCTTCTCGGCTTCCTCAACAGGCTTCTCAGCTGCAACAACCACTGGTTCATCATCGTCATCGTACTCTTCTTCACTTGCGGCCTCTTCTTCAGTTGCGGCCGGTGCTGCTGTCTCGTCAACCTGTTTCATTGGCTCATCGCTATCTTCATATTCTTCCTCTTTATTATCACCGGAGGTCTCAGCGTAGCCAGAGAAAGTAGAACCGACCTTGTTCTTGTAGTAGTCCAAGACACCGTCGGCATTACCTCTCATGAAGAGGACAGTTCCTGCGATCCACATGAGCACCACGACGGAGATGATGATGATAAATTTCTTCTTGCGTCCATTCAGCATGAAACGAGAACGTCTTCCAGTGAGTGAATCAAACTTTGTACGCAATAGATTGGACTCTGGAGAGTCGAAATTGCCCTGTTCGATATCAAACTCGGATGTGTCAATCATTTCGATGGACTCCTCCTGATCCTTGCGAGCCATGGTCGTGTGACTTGGGTTGTATCTCTTGGTCTTTGTATGGGATTTCAGGTGAGACAGAAAAAGAGTCTCTTCAAGTGAACAGTATGAGTGATGGAAAACGGTATGTGGGAGGGTTACTGTGTACCGCAAGAAGATGAGAGATAAGAGTAAACCTGTGCAAGTTGCTGCCTTTAAGGAAGAGATTAGGAGGATCGACGATGTAAAACGCGTAAGAGATTATCCTTGTACGCGCGATGTCTCCTTTCCCGCTGGCGTTTTTTATGGGCCCACTACTATGGGGCCGGCATTAGGTTTTAGACAGACAGGGGTCTCTGCTTGTATAACTAATCCCAGTAGATTTAAGACCAAATAAGGAGATAGTGGGCCTATCGAGATAATTCTTACCCTCGAAATGGCCCTATGAGTCTTCCGAGTTCCGAGATGGTTGGTGCAACATCATAAAAAGATCATCAGAGACGGTGGAACTTTGGTCACAACCTCTTCTCTCTGTCTCCATCAGAATATACTCACTGTAATCAAATGGATAAACTATACACGTTAAGAGGTCTTGTGCGGCATGCCAGATCCTCAATCATTGATAGAAACACTCAATCAATCCTTATTAATGAGGCAAAGAAGCGCATCAGAAGAGATCAGCCAAAGCTCTTCGACGAAGTGAAAGATCTTGTCGAAAGGGCACGCAATCAAGATTTATCATGCATTCAACCGATACTAAGGAGATGTTATCTTCAAGGAAGATATTGGGACTCTCCTGAGATCAGATACTTCCTCAAAGCACACATAACAAACTGGCCATCAGAGTCAGTACGAGTGATATTGGAGCAAAAGAAGAACACGCTCGATCAACGAGCAAACAACGTACGAAACATCCCATCTATCACAATGCCACCTGATGAACCTCGTTCAATTCCATCTCTTTCCTCAATCTGGGGATATTCAGATGCTGAGGTGTCGATATCGCCGTTGCCACAAGAACCACCATCCAACAATGGGGAAGACGAGAAGATACAAGATATGATTACGAAAGTCCTTTTTCTTTACAAATTCATACGTTCAAATTCATTTCTGCATTCAAGAAACATTGGCTCCCCTACTGTTTTGTTCCCGCTGACCATCCTGGGAGATGATATTGCCAAAACACGAAAGAAGAATCTGATAAAGAAGAAGCTTGCTCATATCCGTAAGGTATTCATGAACGTTCCACCACTTGAACGAGAACATTCATCATATTTGACAAATCTTGTGGATACTTATGACTTCTATGGATCAGGGTCCTTACAGAAGAAGATTAGAAGGGAGTATAAGAAGTTCTTGAGGAAATCATACATCATCACGCCAGAGCACCAGTTCATTCTGAACAAATATGCCTATGCGGATGGTTCCTACAACTCAAACATGATCTATTTTGAAACTCCATTGGGTTAATTCTATATCATTGTTGTTGTATTGCAAGATATGTATTTTTTTGTTATGAAAATAATGTAGTGTAGGCCTTGAAAGTGTAGACCGCTACGGAACTGAACCCACAGTGTCAAACTGTCCTGGGTGTTCCTTTAAGACGTAGTAGTAGAAGATAGTGAAAAGGGTGGTAATTGATCATGGAGATGGCTCCTGGGTGGTCTTCTTGTTAATGTTCATACCTTCATAGTTGAAAGAAGAGTAAGACAACTCAAAGATGTTGTAAGCACATTCTTGGACTTCAGTGCCGTAGAACTCCCATTCTGACTCAGTCGAATCATCCTCAGAGTAAGTGTAGATCATCTGAGACTTGACGTCTCTGATCTGAGCCTCATCGAAGTAATTGTAAGGAGTGAGGATGAAGGAAGACTGAGCAGTATTGAAGATGGTGATTGGAACATCCTGAGTGTTTGGCAAGTGGTGGAGACCCAAGTTAATCCAAGCAACGATATCCTCTCCAACCAAAGACTCACCATCAAAGAAGTTGCTGAACTGGACAGCTGGGTCGTAGAGATCGTGAATGTTGAAGACGTGGGTGGAGAATGGTTCAGAGTCCTTTCTGAGTGTGAACGAGACATCATCATTGGCCCATTGTGCCTGGTTGACAAGAACACGGGATTCATTAACAATTCTGTGAACTGGAGAAGCACCTGGAACAATTCTGTAAGCACGTGGAGCACCCCACTTGTTAACCTGGTCATAAGACTCAACGAGCAAAGCACCCTGACCGTTAGATGGCCAAGTAAGTCTAGACTCATCCTCAGTCTCAAGAATGGAATCAACCTTCTTCTTAACAGTGTACTCAACACCTGGGGCCCATGGAAATTCTTTCTTGTCCTGAACAAACTCAACCTTTCTGATTTGGTTCTCAAGTCCACCGATATCAAAGTCAGCCTTGAAGTTAAGAACGTGGTCGTGGAAAGAGCCAGACAAGGTCTCACCAATCTTGTAACCGAAGTCACCAGAGGTAGCATTGACGTAGTAAGAACCCTGGATGTAACCAGCAGCACGGACAGAAACCTCAACGGTACCATCAATGAAGAATTTGTAGGAGAAATCATAATCATAGTTTCCGATAGTAGTGACGGTTCTCAAGACGAAAGTTGGGTTCTTGTTCACAGTGACGTATGAACCAGAGACGTGTCTAGAGAGTGGGTAGTCCTCAACAAACTCATAAGCACAGTAAGAGTTGTTCTGGTAGTTGTTCTGACCAGCAGAGTGCCATGAGACATTGAAGTACTCGGCGTTGTATGGACAGTCATAACCTGGAATCAATCCCCAAGCTTCGTTACCAAAACCGTACGAAACATCCAAGAAGACGGTGTTCATCTGGAAAGGATCGTCACCGGCATATTCAGCAATAGCTTCCTGAAGACCCAACTCGTAGAGAATTCTCTCGCCTTTGAACTTGATATCATGGAGGGACATGCCTTGATCTCTGTTCCAGCCAACATAGAACTCCCAGTCCATCCAAGTGAAGTATCTCTCGTTCTCATCGTATCTCCAACGACGTCCTTCTGGTTCAATCTGGATTGGTGTGGTCTTGTCATCCAAGTCTCTGTCACCGGAAACGTAGGATGGGTAAGTCCACTCGGCATCGGAAAGGTTGGTCTGTGGCAAGATCTCCATTTCACCAGACTGGTAAGCCGCAACAAACTCAGCAGTGGAGTTGTACAAAGTAGTACCATAGAACCACTTCAAAACAGAGTAGTTGTTAACATCACGACCAGTAACGTTAGCGAAGAAGTAAAGGCCACGGGACAAGATATCATCAGCCTCATACTCGTTTGTACCGAAACACACAGACCAAGAACCAGCAGTGTTTGTCTCCTCATCATACGAGACTGGATCAGTAAGCCAAATGTCCAAAGAGGAGTTGTCAAGACCATAAGTTGGGGAACCAGTGATGGCTTCAACAACTGGTCTAATCTCATCATCCATGAAAACACTGGTGAGCAATTCGTAGTACAAGTCATAACGAAGGTCGGATTGGTAACCGTGCTGGTATGAGACCTTGTTCTTGTAATTCCACCAGTCCAAAGAAACAATCTCTGTATCATCGGAAACTGGCAATGGACCAATTTGGAAAGTTTGCCAGTAACCTTCTGGGTAATCTGGGTCGGCAAAGTCCTCACCACCGAAGAAGATAACTGCCTTAGCGTATCTCTCTGGGACTGTACCGTTGTTGTCCAAGTAGTTCAATGCATCTGTCTTGTTTGGAGAAAGAGCCTCAATCCACATGGCGAAGTTGTCATACAAGGTGGCATTCTGGTAGGAGGTCAAGTTGTAGGTATCAGTGACGAGATCGTAGACATCAGTGGCCTCCTCATCACTCAATTGGGTCCAGATGTTAGACTTTGGTGGTGTAACAGAACTTGGATTAGAAGTATCACAAGTTGAAAGTGTCTCACGCTTAGAATAACGCTTCATGAGTTCATTGTGGGTACGTTTCTTCAAGTACTCCTTGGACTTATGAATAGATGCAGGGAGGGCATCGGCAACGAGGACCGAGGCAGCAAGAACAGCCGAGCCAAGACCCAAGAGTTTCATTGTGTGAATGTTCTGGGTGCAAATCCTACCCGGAGTGGTAATTGGTGAGCATATTGCGGAAGTTGGGGTTTATGTAGAGACGGAGCCATACTGCACGTACGCCACAGTGCGATAGCCGTCTTCTGACCAATAAGACGGTCATCGGGGGCCAATGGATGTACCTCCGCGGTGATATAGGGCACATTTAGGCTTATTCATTTGTGATTGGTGGCTCTATGGCATCCAACCTGTGCCTGAAAGGGATTCTGCCGGAGATTTCCTTAACGTCTGGGATCTGCGGTAATGGTAAGGCCCACACAAAGATAAGGTGGGTGCAGATCGGATCTCTCAAAATGGAAGTTTGGCCGGAAATGTTCGCTCCAAACGGAATATGCACACTCAATTCGGATGTATTGGGTGCAGATAATGCAGCTACCCCCATGTGTGGTCTTCGGGTGTGGACTGCAGTCCTCTTCACCAAACAAGAGCTTAGGATACCCTTCAAAAGACCCTGGGAGGTGCAAATTTGAATGAGGGAACAATAGCACTAAGAACTACCATATTCTCGAAAAATTTCCCTAGACCTCAATTGAACGTTTTTCAATTGACATTTAAGTGTTTCCCGAACTTGCGGGCGTACGTTGATCACCAGGGGAGGTGGGGTCCTAATCACGGGCATCGGGCTTATCAGGCTGGCTCGGGAGCCAAGAAGATCCTCGGTACGTGAACAAACGGTCTCATCAATCCACACATACGAACATAAAATTGGGACAGCCAAGAAGAGCAAATATAACGGTCATTATTAAAAGACAAGAGACACAGCCGTGGCCTCTCCTTCTTTGTTCCCTTGTTATAAACGGTCCAGGGGTCCCTCTATGGGCCGGGTTTATCACCCGTTAAGGACCACGCCTCCCGCCTAATTTCTGGGGAAAATTCTTATCCATATCTGTGTGTGGCTTGTGCTTTGCCTCCAATAATATTTCAGCATTAAAACAATCACCGAATTTATCGGAATTTAATTCCCAGATGCAGATCTGAGATCAATAGTACAAAGCACAAATCGGGTATTCTGCGAGTGCCTATAGTGGAAGGTGGACCCGGTGGTCGCTTAGTAAAGATCATCACCCTTTAGCCGAGTATAACTACACACAAACAGTATATACAACATCTGTCTCATTTTATCATATCTATAAAAACGATAATGGGATAAGTTGGCCCCTTTGTAAATCATCAATTCGTTAAAAGCGAGGGGGGATGGTCCTTTAGGCCTTAGCAGCCAAGATCTGGTCAACAGCATCAGTGACCTGCTGCTCAAATGGAATGAACTTGTAACCACCAACGAGCTGGACAGACTTGTCATTGTTGACACCTGGACCACCCTTAGCATACTCAGCACCTTCCTCTGGAGAGACGTAAAGGATCTTACCCTTGAACTGTGGATACTTCTCGTTGATGACGGCGATACCATAACCAGCAGCACCAGGAGTCTTGACATCAAGTGGGAAGAGTCTCTCACCACCAATGTCCTTCTCAAGAGCCAAGACGTGGAAGTTGGCAACATCACGGACGTCAACAGCTGGGAAGATAGGACCCTCCAGGATAGACTTGTCATCTGGCTTGGACTTCAACCAACCATTGATGATCTCTGCAGAAGTATTCAAAGTCTCCTTAGCAGCATCCTCATCGAAGTACTGTGGACCAAAAACATATGGTGGGTTGACGGTGTTCAATGTGAAGTTAACATCGTTGTCCTTAGTGAAATCCCAAGCAGCCCTCTCAGCAAGGAGCTTAGAGGCCATATAGCAAGCACCTTCACCTCCGAGCTTAGCCTGTTCCCAAGTAACTGGGTTCCAAACAGACTCATCATGAACGAAAGACTTGTCAGTCATCTTGTCAACGTTGACAATGGCAGCGAAGGAGGAAGTAACAACAACCTTCTCAACCTGTGGAGCATACTTCTGAATAGAAGTCAAGATACCAACGGTACCCTTAACAGCTGGCTCCAAGAAGGACTTGTCCATATCTTCAAAGCCGAAGGAGAAGTTGGAAGCAGTGTGCAAAACGTAGTTGATCTCCTTGTGGTCTTGGAACACCTTGTCGAAGGCACCCTCCTCAGCAATGTCAGCGACAATGGCATAGGAGAACTTGAGGTTGTCATCGTTGAGCTTCTTTACATATCTCTGCAAGAGAGCATCACCCTTGCTCTGTGATCTGACAGTACCTATGACTGTGTAGCCCTTGGAAAGCAAGAGGCCAACGATGTGTTGGGCGATGAAGCCAGAAGCACCTGAAACGAGAACGGTCTTAGACATTGTTGAAAATCTGTGTGATTGAGTGATGAAGCGATAGAATCAGAGTAGTAGCTATCAAGTGGGTGATGGTCTACCGTCTCCCTTTTATAAGTGCGTTCCATCTTCGTTCCCATGTGCGTCAGAAGGAATCAGTGGGCAACCGGGAAGGATGCCGAGCTTGGAGTTAAGGGCTTTTGTGGTTGTTTTCTGCATGTCTACACTCCACGGATACAAGGGAGTTAAGAAATGACGAATTGCAAGACTTCGTAATCAATCGCCTTAGTAGCCAATTGAACCCAGCTATTTGAAACCATAAACAGCTACTGGGATTTTCATAACCTCCGTCAATTAATGTTCAGGGACCCCTTGTCCCTCATCGGCGTTTCTTTTTCAATCGGCAGCAGTACGAGCCAACCAGATCACGAGGCACAGGAACCTCAAATCAAACTCCGACGGAACGCCAGTAGAAAAATTGCTCATCACCAAGTCGGAATTAGTGGAAGTTTGAGGTCTCCATGATGAAATGAGGCATAAGGCTTTCTGAGAACAATCTAGAACTTTCTGCAGGAGCTCCAAGTTTGCCTCCCTAACGGGGCCCGGCTATGCACAAGAACCGCAAACTCCGCGAACGTCATTGCAGAGACGAAAGGCGCACGTCTACGATGTTTTACGTCGAAATAGGTATAGACAAGAGTTGTAAGTTAGTTGATCTCTCTGGTCATATCTACAGCTCAGTAAACACATGTAGTTTGCTGTACACTTCCTGCTTGGGTCTGGGGAAAATCCCAGATGATAGACCTAACCAATTTACCCGAGATTCCTTGTAATAGTTGTAGTAAATCAATATCATTCGTTGAAGAGTTATAACTCCATATCATATCATTGGTTAGCAGCCAAGATCTGATCAACAGTATCGGTAATTTGTTTCTCCAATGGGATGAACTTGTAACCATCAAGCAACTTGACAGTCTTATCGTTATTGATAGCAGGAGAAGCCTTAAGCGCCTCATCTCCACCACCTGGAGCAACATAATAGATCTTACCCTTCAACTGTGGGTACTTCTCATTGATAATTGCCAAACCTTTACCGTTACCCAATGGTGTGACAACATCTGCTGGGAACAATCTCTCACCACCAAGGTCCTTCTCAAGAGCGAGCACATGAAGGGCAGCAACATCACGGACATCAGTAGCTGGGAAAATAAGACCTCCCAAGATTGAATCATCATCTGGCTTGCTATCCAAGAGTGCCTTGACTCTCTGGGCTGATGTGTTGAGCTTGTCCTTAGTTGCATCTTCGTCAAAGTACTGTGGACCAAGAACCAATGGTGGACAAACTGTAGTCAATGTAAACTTGACATCGTTGTTTTTGACAAAGTCCCAAGCAGATTTCTCTGCAAGTTTCTTGGAAGCACGGTAACAGGTGGCTTCATCGGTGGCAACTGCCTTCTCCCAAGTAACATCGTTCCAGACATCCTCAGTGTGGATGAAGCTCTTATCGCTGATCTTGTCCACATTCACAATTGAGGCAAATGAGGATGTAACAACAACTTTTTTAACATCCTTGCCATACTTGTATGCACTCTCCAATACACCAGTGGTACCCTTAACTGCTGGGTCCAAGAATGCAGCCTCCATATCAGAGTGACCGTAAGAGAAGTTAGAAGCGGTGTGCAAGAGATAGTCAATCTTGTTCTCCTGGAAGACAGAATCAAAGGCCCCTGGCTTGGTGATATCTTCCACAATGACAAACTTCAAGTTTTCAGATCCGAAGAACTTCTCATTGAACTTCTTGATCAATGGATCAGCCTTATCCTGTGATCTCACGGTTCCAATCACGCTGTACCCCTTAGAGAGAAGAAGACCGAGGATGTGAAGGGCGATGTATCCATTGGCTCCTGTGACGAGCACAGTCTTTGGTGTGAGGGAAGTGTGTGCTAGAGACATCGATCTTTTTGTCTGTGTTGGTGTGGCAGGTTTTGTAGAAGGTGGCAATTCACACACCTTTTGGCCCCTTTATAAGTGCGCGCGATAGCGATCGCAAGTTCGGTATCACCTTCCAGTTTCGTGGTAAGAAGTTTAAAGGAATCAGAATGAACTCATGGAATTACTGGTTTCTGGTTATACTGCCGATCTTTCAATTGATACTTATACATCAGTTGCTAGCTGTTGCAGTCTTGTTATGCCCACCCACCAGAGATCGCTAACTCACGATCAATCACGTGATCAAACCCAGAGCCACACCTTTACCTCACCACTTTCTAATAAATTCAATTAAATCGAGGTAAATAGGGATATTTCGTACTTTTTTCAATATATTCCAATGATTAAGGCCACCTAGAATCCAAATAAATGGTCGCTGAGGCCTGTAGATGCGTTAAAAGTTTACCAAATTTTGGGTTTTCTCTGTGAAGGCAATCTCTGTCTCCCATTTCTCTATAGTGCTCCCGGTCGAAAAATCAACTTTTGGAAAACACACACCATTTTTATGGTTTAGTTGGACAGCCAGTCATTCATTTAGTACAATTCCTGAATTTCAAACGATTTAGAGAAGATTTGTCGCCGCAATAGTGTTTTCCGCTGAACGCGACCCTGTCACTCATGCACTTATACGTGAGGGCCAAACCCTGTCCCTAGAATGCTCTGGAAACTCTACAAAGGGGCACCAATCCAACTTTACAATAAGAGATATATCACACTGTGATCTCAAATAATTAAGAATATTGAACTTGGTTCTGTTCTTTAAGGGGAGCGCAGTACTGGCCGGCTTGAATTCTCAGGGATCTTTAGGTCTTGCGCAGGGTCGTCCTATGTACAGCCATGACACTACTACAAATACAAACAGTTTCCAACATCAGGTTATATAATTCAATTGAGACAAATAAAACACACAAGCGAGAGAATAAAATCACGGCAAACTCCATAAAAACAAACAACCACTCATGGTGAAGAAACCATGTTGTTCGAATCACGCCATCACTATCACTGCTTGGTATGAGATGGTGGTGGGTATGCAGGTGGGGCATACTCTGGTTCTGGTTCGTTCTCAGTCGGCTTCTCAGACTCCTTCTTCATATCTCCACCAGCAGTGTATGGAACACTGGATCCTTCATTGGTGTAGTTGATCGTATCCTGGTTATATGGTTGTTGAGCAGTGTTATAAGGCACGCTGTTCTCAGCATTGTAGTTACCGTTGTATGGCGCGTTGTATGGCATGTTCTCAGGGTACCCGTTGTTAGGATAACCCTGGTTAGGTGGTGGATACCCGTTGTTGTAACCATACGGTGGACCTTGAACCTGCTGAGGAGGAAGCTGGACCTGCTGGGCTGCTGCTGCTCTTCTTCTTCTTTTTCTCAAGCAGTAATAGATGGAAACAAAGGAGATGATGGTTACTACAGCGATGACCACAATCACCGCAATGTAGTAGGACCGCCAGCTTGAAGTGTGCGGCGCCGTGACACGCTTAATCAACTGAATGGCAGGCATTACAGCAACTGTTGACAGATGATTGCCTCTCAGGAGGTGTGGGGCCATGATTGCAAAGTGCGTGAAGCCTCCTTTTAAAAGCGCCCAGGTGGTGTCGAGGTGGCTGTGTGAACTTTTCTTGGTCACGGGGCTCAAGCGAAGCCAAGTAAATTGTCTGCAGCTGAATTTCCAGCTATCTCCACCGCCTCTGTCATATTTACGTGGGGGTATAACTATCAAGATCAAAAAAGAGTAATTGTTTTTATTTCTTATCGTCTCCCCTAAAATTAAGTCATCTAGAAACATTCACAATTCGGACTGGTCATTAAGATACGTGAATCCACGGAACTGTGCCTGACTAGCAGAGTCCAACACAGAGTTCACTGGGGTCAATCTTGGAACTTCTGTAGTAAAGTCCTTGTCGAAGAAGGAAACATCCTCCTCTGATTTCACATCTGGAATGTATGGTGGTGGAACCCTCAAGTTCAGGATATCGTCAAAGTTGATGTTCTTGAAGTATGGGTGCTCCATAATCTCCTCGGCGTCTCTTGGTCCAGAACCAAGACGCGTCTGTGGGTTCTTATCCAATAGCGACTCCAACAAACCAACAGCCTCGCTGGCCATCTGGATTGGGAACAATGGCTCATCTGTCAAGATAGCGTTGAACACTTCATCTTCATCATCACCTCTGAATGGCGACTTACCCAACAACATCTGGTAAACCAACACACCAAATGCCCACCAATCGACACTTCTGGTGTAGTTCTGCTCCTTCAAAATCTCTGGAGCCATAAACTCTGGTGTACCACAGAATGTGTTCGTTGTCTTGCCATACCACATATCTGGTTTACATAAACCGTAGTCAGCAATCTTGATGTGTCCATCAGTACTCAACAAGATGTTATCCAACTTCAAATCACGGTAGACAATACCATTCTCGTGCAAGTACTTCAATGCCAACAAAACTTCAGCAGCATAGAACTTGGCCCTTCTCAAAGAGAAGTTTCCTTGCTGAACATGCCACATCAAATCACCACCAGACACGTACTCCATAACAAAGTACACACGGTTGGCAGTTTGGAAACAACAGTGCAAGTTGATCAAGAATGGATGTTGCTCTCTGTTAGCAATCAAGAAGACCTCCTTCTCACTCTGCATAGAAGCAATCTCACCATTCTCAATGATCATATCCTTCTTCAAAATCTTCACAGCACAGAGCTTCTTCGTTGTGTGAGATCTTCCAAGCATGACCTTACCAAAGTTACCTCTTCCCAAAACGGCAATGAAGTGGAAGTCATCAAGACCCACCTTTGGACGGTGACGCTTCTCACGGTGATGCGTATGCATAGAGGCTTCCAGTGATGGAGTAGCAGACTTTCTGGAAGCAACCTTTGAAGAGTCAATGTTCTCCTCTTGTGTGATAGATAAATCAGCGTACTGTGTCTGGTTCATGGTAGCCTCTTGTTCCAGACGCTGACGCTCAAGCTCATATTGCTGGCGTTCGTATTGTTGTCTCTGGTGATCTTCAGAACGAAGGCGTTCCTCTTCAGCACGACGAGCAGCATATTGCTGTTCTCTGGTCATACGATCCTGTTCCTCTTGTCTTCTCTGTTCATCATAGTAGAAAATATCTTGAGATGGCTGAGTA
Organism: Petasospora easanensis; assembly: GCA_030580135.1. Lineage (NCBI taxonomy): Eukaryota > Fungi > Ascomycota > Saccharomycetes > Phaffomycetales > Wickerhamomycetaceae > Petasospora > Petasospora easanensis. The sequence continues at coordinate 19,140 of JAKTSI010000089.1, read as the reverse complement.
TGTGAGAAGCCAGCTGTTGATGGCAATGGTTTCTCCTGGCGAAGAGCATATGACTGGTGATCGACTGGTGGTGGTGCCAGTGATGGATGTGATTGATGTTGTTGGTTGTAATCATCCTGTGGTGGACGTCTCTTGTGGTGGTGCTGAGTTGGGATATATTGCTCAGGCTCAGAAGAAGTGATAGCACTGGTAGCAGATGGAACCTTTGTGAGATCCGACTTCTGGAAGCTGTCATGGACTGAGCCAGCAGTCACAGCAGTGGCAGAAGATGCAGCAGTTGAAGCTGGGTGACGGTTGTAGTTCTCGATCAACTTCTTTCTGTTGCCTTCGGTGGACTTGATAGTCTTCAAGATCTCATTAGCAGCCTCCATAGTCATACCACAGAAGTCTGGAACCAAGTGAGAACAACTGACGTGACACATAGTATCACATTCGCTGCACTTGAGGACATTCTTTCTACCCCAAGGCAAGATAGAACCACAGTGGCAACACCAATTGGTACCCTTGTTGGAGACATGCTCAAATCTGTGAGGAATTCTGTGGTTCAACTTCAGTTCATCAGCATCAATGTCTGTACTTGATTTCGAGATACACTTGGTGATGACCTTCTCGTAACACTTCTTGTGACACAGGAACTTACAGTCCTGACACTGATAACCACTGTAACGTAAGAAATCTCCACACAGTGCACAACGCATGATACTGTAGAACTGCTTCTGAACAAATTGATGGCCATGCTGTTCGAACACCTCCTCTTCTTTCTTTCTGATGGCACCACGACGATGAAGGCCACCCAATAGTGTCTTTTTGTTTTGGATCGAAGACTTTGTGAAACCCAACGATAGTAAGATTTGGCCAGCAGGTTCAAGAATAAACCACGATGTTGCTCTGACAGGCGCTCTTGATTCCTCAGCCTGTGTGTTGGTAGCAGTCTTGTTCATTGTGAAGTTATCAGCTGTGTTAGCAGCAGGAACTTGTGAGCCATTCTGGATTCTTGATGCACTAACCCATCCTGCACCTTCTGTTTGACCAACCTTCTTCTTACGAATCTCCTCTGCAATATCAGAAATGAGGAACCAGGCGATGGCAACCGGGACAAAGCTTCTATTCACCTTGTCGTAGACGGTGATTTCAACTTCGTTTCCCTTCTCGATCTGAATATTGAACTCCTCGTTGTACTTATCGTTACGTGTTGCCTTTGTCTTGACCTTCTCTTCATCATCAACTTTGATAGAGACGAACGACTCAGTCTTCCTGGAGAACATAGGAGAAGCAATATGGTCAACATCTCTGATAGAGTTGATTCCAATCGTCAATGTACCCGCCAGTGGTTTTCTTCTGAACTTGACACTGTTCATAGGATCTTCAGTTTGATCCAACTGATCAACGTTGACATTAATGTCCTCGTATCTCTTCACAGACTTCTTCAAGAGTTGGATCTTGTGGTTACTCTGTATTCTTCCATCTTCTGCAACTGAACTGATTCTGCGATCACCATCCAACTGGTAGATTTTGGACAATTTCTCGTTGGCCTCGTAGTACTTCTGCTCAACTTTGAGTTTGGTGTCGAGCTGGTTGATCATGTACTGAATTCTGTGACCAAGAGACGGACAGTCGTACTTCATCAGATCCAAACGGGAAAAGTTGGCTTCTTGGGCCATGTTCGGGTTCTGTTGAGATGTTGTTGGAGCCAGGGCGCCTGAAGTGCCAGGTGTACCAGAGGAGGAGTTGGAACCTGTCTCGGAGTGGGTGTCCTGGAATTTCAACTGATTCAGACGCTCGTTCAAGTAATCAATATTCTGCTGGGCCTCTTGGATAGACGAATTGCACCTTTGGATGAGATCAGAATTCTGAGAGTTCTTTTTCATGTTGGTGGCACCAACGATGATGTTCCTCTCTCTGAGGATCTTCTTCTGGATCTCCTCCGCAACACGGTCACTCATCTTGATCAAAGGGCAAAAAGGATGCGTGGCAAACTATTAAGGGCGGGAACGTGTGCCTTTTGAGCGTGGTAAGAGAGCGAAGAAAGTGTGAAAGGACCGCCGTGCTGGTGGGTTAAGAGTGAGCGGGTGGTGTCGTGCGGTTGTTTTGATCTGTTTTTTTTTTGTGAACAGGTTAGAGCGTTTTACCGGAGGCTGCGAAAAGTAAACAAGCCCTCGCGACTGACTGGCAGAACTCCGGCACAGCCTCTGAAACCGCTTCGAACGGTGACTCTTTGGGGAGGTAATGACTTGTTTATTTGGGCTATTTTAACAATAGTATCATTATTGCAAATATTACCAACAATTTCTATTGTTCCCACAACACTGCGCCACAGTCCTTTGATCCACAAGTCCACAAGCCCACAAGCCCATCTTTGATCTGGAAAACGGCAGGCTTGCGCTAAATATAGCCCCACGACTGTGGAGAAATAAGGGCCAGCCCAACGCACAGACTAAAAAAGAAAGATCTTGTGACATCCAGGGGTAACAGATACTGTACTTGGCCATCCCCTGAAGTTTGAACTTCTAAGCTTGGCCCCCTTTCTTTGGTCGGCGGAGTTAACTTGGCCTCTTGAAACCTTATGCCCACCACATTCCCCACTCAACACGTGACTGCCATCTAATATCGTGCAGTGTTCCCTTTTCGGACAGCGCGTTCTCGTCTCTCCTTTCTACTATATCTATAAAAAACTGTTATTTGTATTCAAATATAGTCCCAATGAAAGGATGGGACAGAGCAGCAGATACCAGATCAATGCTCTTACGTAGTAAGAAAGTTTAAAAAAGGATCAGGAGTAACCAATCATGGGGATGGGATGTTGGTGGTCTCCTTGTTAATGTCCAAACCTTCATAGTTGAAGGCATCGTAGGACAAGGCCTTGATGTCATAGACACACTGTTCAACGTTGGTGTCGTAGAACTCCCACTCGGACTCGGTCTCATCATCCTCAGAGTAAGTGTAGATCATCTGGGACTTGACGTCTCTGATCTGAGCCTCATCGAAGTAGTTGTAAGGAGTGAGGATGAAGGAAGACTGAGCAGTGTTAAAGATGGTGATTGGAACATCCTGAGTGTTTGGCAAGTGGTGGAGACCCAGGTTAATCCAAGCAACAATATCCTCACCAACCAACGACTCACCATCAAAGAAGTTGCTGAACTGGACAGCTGGGTCATAGATGTCATGGGCATTGAAGACGTTGGTAGAGTATGGCTCGGAGTCTTTTCTGACAGTGAAACTGACATCGTCATTGGCCCACTGAGCCTGGTTAACCAGAGAGATAGACTCATTGACAATTCTGTGAACTGGAGAAGCACCTGGAACAATTCTGTAAGCACGTGGAGAACCCCACTTGTTAACCTGGTCGTAAGACTCAACGAGCAAAGCACCCTGACCGTTAGATGGCCAGGTCATTCTGGAATCATCTTCCGTCTCAATAATGCTTGGAACTTTCTTCTTGACGTGGTACTCAACACCTGGAGCCCATGGGAATTCCTGAGTGTCCTGGACAAATTCAACCTTTCTGATCTGGTTCTCAAGTCCACCAATATCCAAGTCAGCCTTGAAGTTGAGAACGTGGTCGTGGAAAGAGCCAGACAAGGTCTCACCAATCTTGTAACCAAAGTCACCAGAGGTAGCATTGACGTAGTAAGAACCCTGGATGTAACCAGCAGCACGGACAGAAACCTCAACGGTACCATCAATGAAGAACTTGTAAGAGAAGTTGTAGTCGTAGTTTCCGATAGTGGTAACAGTTCTCAAGACGAAGGTTGGGTTCTTGTTAACAGTAACATAGGAGCCAGCGACGTGTCTGGAGATTGGGTAGTCCTCAAGGAATTCGTAAGCACAGTAAGAGTTGTTCTGGTAGTTGTTCTGACCGAAACTGTGCCAGGTAACGTTAAAGAACTCAGCATTGTAAGGACAGTCATAACCTGGAATCAAACCCCAAGCCTCATTACCGAAACCATATGCAACATCCAAGAAGACGGTGTTCATCTGGAAAGGATCGTCACCGGCATACTCAGCAACAGCCTCCTGAAGACCCAACTCGTAGAGAATTCTCTCACCTTTGAACTTAACGTTGTGAAGAGACATACCCTGGTCTCTGTTCCAGCCAACATAGAACTCCCAGTCCATCCAAGTGAAGTATCTGTCTTCCTCACTGTATCTCCAACGACGTCCTTCTGGCTCGATCTGGATTGGTGTGGTCTTGTCATCCAAGTCTCTGTCACCGGAAACGTAAGCTGGGTAAGTCCACTCCTCATCAGTAATGTTAGTCTGTGGCAAGATCTCCATCTCACCAGACTCGTAAGCAGCAACAAATTCAGCAGTAGAGTTGTACAAAGTAGTTCCGTAGAACCAACTCAGGACAGAGTAACCGTTCAAGTCACGACCTGAAATGTTGGCATAGAAGTAAAGACCATGGGATAAGATATCACCAGCATCGTAGTCATTTGTACCGAAAACACCAGACCAGGTACCAAGAGTATTGGTATCTTCATCCCAGAACAATGGATCAGTCATCCAGATCTCAAGAGTGGAATTGTCAAGTCCGTAAGTTGGACTCTTGGTGATATCCTCAATGATTGGAGCAACACTTGGGTCCTGGAAGACAGACTCAACCAAGTCATAGTACAATGCATTACGCATGGATGTCTGATAACCAACCTGGAAGGAGACCTTGTTCTTGTAGTTCCACCAGTCCAAGGAGACGATTTCAGTGTCTTCAGAAACTGGCAATGGACCAACCTGGAAAGTCTGCCAGTAACCTTCTGGGAATTCAGGGTCAGCAAAGTCCTCCCCACCAAAGTAAATGATAGCCTTAGCATATTGCACTGGCTCAGTACCATTGCTGTCCATGTAAGCAAGAGCTTCGGTCTTGTTTGGAGCGAGCGATTCAATCCACATGACGTAGTTGTCATACAAAGTTGCATTGGAGTAGATGGTCAAGTTGAAAGTCTCTGTAAGAAGAGTGTAGACATCATTGGTGTCATCATCAGACAATGGTGCCCAGATGTTTGGTTTTGGTGCCTCAGCGTAGTCTGGAGTAGACACACTGCAGGCGGAATCTTCACGCTTAGCGTAACGCTTCATGAGCTGTTCATGAGTACGCTTCTTGAGTTCCGACTTGGAGGTGTGAATCGATGCAGCATCAACCACTGACAAGCCAGCAAGAAGTGCTGCTCCGAGGCTCAGTAGTTTCATTGTGGTTGCAAACTTGGCTAAAGAGATAGAAAGAGAGTTCCTCAAGAGACCAGGGGTGATATGTGGGGGTTTTTAAGTAACTGCCTCGAGACCCGAGCAGAGATAAGCTCGGAGCGGAAATCAAAGAGGTTGCATAGCTTACATAAAACCCGAGATCCGTTGATCAGCCACTCTGTGAGCTCGGAGCACTCCTTTACCTTGTTAGTCAGGCGTATTGGAGAGTCGCATTGGCCCCTTTCTCATGCTTACATCCGTGGCGGCCCTACCGTGGTGGTAAGGACCACACAGAGATAAGACTTCCGCTGATCTACACCGTCGCAACATCCGCATTGGGAAAATTCTCCACTTTTTTTGTCCTTAACTTGGCAATTGACTGGGTAACAGTAGCTTAATCGGGAAATCTCACCGAAAACCCGAATTGTGTCGAGCCGATTGGGCACGTTATCCACTGCCGCAATTAATAACCCGTCCACTGCGCGGGGGTCCCCTTCTCAAAGACCCTGCGCTCATAGTCCGTACAAAGCGGTCGCGGGACTTCTGTAGGGGCTTCAAGAGGGTTTATATAGCAAAAGTACATCAATTGACCTTTTAAACCATTCAAGTTGCTCATTAATTGCTCTGTAGATGCCAATTGAGCACAATGAGCTTATCGGGTTTCCCGGTGCGGATTAGCGGTTTTTGGGTCCTCAAGCCTATGCATATCGAGGAAAGTCTTGGCTGTTTTCTCCTGGATAATTAGATCTCCTTAGGAACCGAGGCGGCCCCGACCTTTCAGCACCCACTGATCTCCACCTCGAGGCTTGAATGCCTCGGGAAGTCCGGTAGATTATGCAACTAATAATCCCAGAACGGAAGGACACAGAACTGACCGGCGCTGGCAGCTTACCCAGATCCCGGTCTATCTCGCTTGCACCCACTATCTTCGACCCTGGTTGTGTTATATACCCTAGAAGTTATCTGTCACAATTGCTATCCAATTGGTAGTAATAATATTAACAATTGTAGCGGGTGGCGGGTTCTGTGGGTGAGATATCGAGGAGGACGATTGATAAGCTGCGGTTCAGTAAAGCCCGTCGGAGCATCCCTGGACCTTGCTTTATTGAATGCAGAAGCATTGGATGAGAATTTTATAGTCACATTATAGTAACTAGACTGTAATTGAAGATCAATTGGCCAAAAAAGAAGCGTCAAATAGCTTTCCACAGAGCTCCCGGGGTTTCAGGTCTAAATCTGATCTCACTTTGCGGCGTTCTTACCCGATTAGTGTATTGCCCCGGCTCGAGGGAAGACAACCTGCATAAACCCTCCTTTCACCCCCTGCTAATCACTACAACAATGGCAATTGTTTTTAAACCAAAACGATCAACGTTTTCTTTTCGACTTAAATAACTTGAATATATATAAAGCTTGGGCTCCTTACAACTTTGAGCTGTCCTTGAACTGGTCCTCAGTGACACCCTTACCCATAGCAGCGGTAGAGGTAACACCACCAGTGACAAGTTTGAGAAGGTTGTCAATGTACTCTGCACCAGACCATTTCTGATGCTTAACAACCTCGACACCGTTCTCAATCTCTGGTTGCTGGACGTATGAACCGTAAGCACGCATACCAATGGTGGCGTAATCTCTAGCGAAGTTGTCAACAGCAAGAGCAGTAGTATGCAAACCAGCCAATGTGATGAATTGCCAGACGTATCCCAACTTACCGAGCTTCTTGATGTAAGTCTCCTGGTCAGCTGGAGCCATAGCCTTTGTCCAGTTGAAGGATGGCGATAAGTTGTAAGCCAACCACTGGTCTGGGTACTTAGACTTGACACCCTCAGCAAACTCCTTAGCCTGCTCGTAGTCTGGAAGCTTAGACTCCATCCAGATGATGTCAGCGTATGGAGCGTAAGCACGGGCACGGTTAACAGCACACTGAGTACCACCTCTGTATCTGTAGTAACCCTCTCTCACTCTTGGAGCTTCCCAGTTGAAGTAAACATCCTTACCGAGGAGCTTCTTAGCGATGGCACGGGCCTCCTTATTCGAGTGGTTAGACAACGGAGTAACAGTGGAAGTGAACTGCTGGATCAAAGACTCCTTGTTTGCGTAGTAACCAGACTTGATCTCATCAATGACAGCCTCGTGGAAGAGTTTGAGACCAGCCTTGGCGGTCCACTCCTCCTCAACACGGGCAAGAGCATCACCTTGCAATCCAGCCTGCTCGGCCTTGAACATCACTTCAGACAACTCTGGAACATCTGGGTTGGTGGCACCAACGATGAAGTAGTGGTCTCTGTGGTCAATGGAGGAGGTAAGCAAAGTAGCAGCCTCAGAGTCAGTTCTAGCAACACAGATCAAGTCAGAACCAAAGATATCAGCAGAAGTTCTAATGGCAACCAATCTGTTGATGTGCTCCTGGATTGGAACCAAAACCTTACCAGCCATGTGACCACACTTCTTTGTACCTGGGGCCTGGTCCTCAATGTGGACACCAGCGGCACCTCTCTCAATGAACAACTTCACGAGTTTGATAATGGCGGTGATACCACCGTGACCAGTGTCACCGTCGGCAATAATTGGGCGGAGGAAGTCAGTGTATGGTGCCTTAGCACGCTCGGATGGAGTCATTCTTGCGCGCTCCTCTCTCTGCTTTCTGTCGTGGAAGAGCTGGGCAAACCACAAGTGCTCAACCTTGTTTGGAACAGTGTCGTATGGGTAGTCAGCAAGATCTGGGGATGGCTCGTTAGAAGTGGATGCAGTAGAAGATGATTGCCAACCAGAAACGTAGACAGTGTCCAAATACTTGGCCATCTGAGTGACGTGAATTGGGTCCAAAGCACCAAAAGTGAAAGAAGCAGTCTTGTTGCGGTCATGCTCCTCAAGCAAGCTGTAAAGCTTCTTGGCCTGGACGGAGGATGGGTATTCAATCTTCAAAGTTCCACGCTTGGAAACAATGTCCTTAGCAGTGTAAATACGCTTGGTCTTTCTCCAACGTGGCTCTTTCCACCACTGTTCAACCTCAGCGACCTCTTTGTCGAAGGCAGCCTGCTCGGCCTGTGTGTCAATCTTTGTGTATGGCATGTTTGATTTGTAGGTCTTACAAAGAGAGATGCAACAATCTGGGGTTACGACCTCATGGTGGGAATTGACTGAGCTTTTATACTTTTGATCGAGATGGAACCATGGATGTTCGGATTGGCGGGCGAAGTTGAGTTTGTACGTGGTTCAGCCATGATGCCTTGAAGGCCGTTGCGCCGAGGCCGTGATTCGCGACCTCCCGGGCGACCGCAACGACGGGAGCGATGACTTTTGGGCAGCGTTTGTAGGGTTTAGTTTAGGGGTTAATAGTGGTGACAATTGTTTAGAAGAAGTATTGTGTATATCCTGGAAATGTGGTTGTGTAGTTACCCCGTTTTCGCCTCTATTCCTGGTGCAAAAGAGCAGCCACCCGTCAATCACCAGCTCAAACTTTACCCCAGATTTCATGTCCCGGAAGGTAGCACAGTGCGGCCGCCACCACCCAGACACCCGACAAGTGCCTTAATTCTGTCCTACCTCCGGCGTCAGGTGGGCCGATGTCGGCTTTCTATTCCAGTTGGGTCTCTTCTTCCCCTAAAGTGCGCGCACACACGGTTTGTCGCCCCCCGTTGCTCCAGGTGCTCCATGTTACCGTTAGGCCGAGGAACCGCGGATGACGTTTTGGATGAGCTGAGTCACTGCACACAGCACCAAAATCCGGGGTAGAGCATGTCAGGTAGAGGCCAATCAGAGCCTGAGTAGTGGTCATCTTGCTGTCGGAATCCCTGGTTCTTGGACACACGGAGGGCGGCAAGGACTACTGGAAACGTCACTTATAAGTTGCAACATTGGGCCAGCCTCTTGCTGATCGTGTGGCCCTCCAGACTAGAAAGAACCCTATTTGGCAGCTGGTACGACATTCAGACAAAAACTAATCACTGAATTGACGAGTTTAACCACTAAAGATATTATGAGAACGCACAAATATCAATAGTCTTGGGACACAGGCCACGCGCTTCGTGGGGTTTAGGGTTCATGTTTAGATTTCTCATGACTCCCGGTGCCCCACCATCACGACTCACGCGGGACCCCAAAGCCGCGCCTGAGCTCTGGAGTCTGGTGTGTTGCCCGAGTCACGAGATGAGCTGTCAAGAACAAAAATATCCGAGCAAGAAGAGAAAAATCCGAGTGAAGAAAAAGAGAGACAGCTTTCTGCACGGTACCTTTGAACCCCTTTCGTTTCGGGCCGCCCCAGAGCTTCAGATGGGGAATGGAGTTAGGAGCAATGCCGTCACCCGAGGCCGTGCTATGAAGACTAATCAGACAATGGCGTGTGTAAGGAGAGGTGAAATGAGGTCCCCCACCAGTTGAGATTTCGCTTGCTGTTCCAGATTTTTGCAGCCTTGCGGCCACTGGGGGAGGAGAGTCGCTACAGAAGATTGCCTGTTCAGAATTCTCTTGTCCTTTTACCTGAGTGGATCGTCTTTACTCCGTTACGCCACACTACTCGTATAGCCTATTGCACCGATCAGCCTCTCACCGCAGGACCCAGTGCCCACTACGAGCGCAGTCCTGACGGGTATGGCGGTAACTACGAGGAACCACATTCCACAGCACCCGATCCTGCCCAGAATACCCCACGAAGGAGACTCTCCCACTTGTGTCCTGCTTCGGGACGTTCTTTGTCCGCGTTCCACGCCAACAGCCGGGAAGCGGGTGCAGGTCCGCTGGTGTCCGGGTGTATTCGCCAAACCTGCCAATGAATCATCCCACGCATTTTCCTATCTGCCACCTCCATCCAGCAACAACAACACCGATCCCAGAGCATCAAGAACAGGGCCTGCTTTCCTCAGCGCCAGCACAGAATACCACTAGCTAAGATGTCAGTCGGCGGGGGTGTCACACACTCCATCCGCGAGCACCTCAACTTCACTGACGAGAAACGGTGGAAGGAGTTCAGCACGCGCCGTCTCGAACTCATCGACAAGTTTAACCTATCATCACGCAAGGCTAGCGAGCAGGATGATGCTATCCGTCAGATCGCCAACCTGCTACGTGACGAGTTTGGCTTCCCGCTAGACACCCTGGCGGATTTTGACAAGCTCGTGAGAGCCGCCATTCAGAGTGTCAGAAGAAACAGAAAGAGAAGCTCAAGAGCAAAAGTTCATACTGATCGCTTTGTTGTGTACGATGAGATGGGAAGAGCTATCAACTTGCAACAGCAACAGCAACAACAGCGGAAACAACATGTCCATGCCAGCCACAGTTCAAGCTCAAGTAGCTCCAACAGCAACAACAACAGTACTACGAATCTGGCATCATACGGAATCGGTCTTGGTCTCAATACGGGTGTGTCCACTTCAGACTCATCATCGCTGGGTTTATCTGGTCCTCTCACGATGCCAACATCCACTGTTCCGACACCATCTCTATTTGGACATTCCCAAGCTCCGGCAAGCTCTTCGTTATACTCATTGAGTCTCGGAGGTCCTCAGATCTTACAGACGGGTTTGGGATCAACCACCAGCACGACCAACAGCAACACATCTGGAGGTGCAGTCAATATCCACCATGATAATCATCTTCCTGATACATCACGTGTTGTCGTGAACTCCTTGCTCTCAAACACTAATACAACCTCCTCCACACCATCCACGTCGATTGCCACATCTCCTAACTCTACACATCTCCCATCCATCAAATCGTTAACCTCAAACTCAGTAACAACAGCAGCCGCAGCGGGTCTCGTCTCTGCAAACAACAATAAGGTTGAGATTTCCCAACAGACTAAACAGAAGCTTTTAAACTTTATCCAAAAGTCGAAATCTTGCCTTCTACTATCCAACAATGACACTTCAATCCACGAGGACAACCTTCTAATACTAGGAAAGTCCGTCATCACTGGATCCATTGCATTCATTCTCGAGCGTTTCTTCAATGACATCTCGTCGGATTCCATCAACTATTTGTCCGCCAAGCTCCAGAATGTGTCAACCTTGTCCAAGATCATCAAATCCCTTGGCTTTTTCAGTACTGATGTGCTTATCCTCAACGATACACAAGCTTCAAACCTCTTGTTCAAGCTTATTGGATGCTGTGTCAAAGACTTTGGGTTTGACGGTATGTCATATACACTTGGTGAGATTTTCCATGAGATTATTCTCAATGAATATCCACTAGTTGCTACACAAGTGACCAAGATCACTCCAGAATCTTTGTTCACTCCTATGCTTCCGATTGCTCCTAAGGATGCTGATTCGGAAGTTACAAAAGACGTCAAGCTGAAATATGGTTCTCGCTCATTGGACTTCAAGTATTCTCCACTCAGTGCTGCTCCACCAACGTATTTAGAACTCGTTGAGAATGGCAAAGTTGGATTTGGGATCCAAAAGGGCAAGAACATCAGATTGAGATTCGATGGCAAAGAGCTGGTGGATCTCGATATCGCCAAGCTCTTTAGGGACTTTGAAAGAAAGAGTCTTGAGATTGAGCTTTATGAAGTTAACGCTGTGAAGTTCACTCCGCTGCTGTGAGGAGGGTTCTATGATTGAAATGATTTTGATGTGAGATAGAAGCTGGTTTGTGAGATTTGACATGTTCCACATTTGCTCCTTTATCTATCATCCTGTTTGTGCTTTTTTTTTTCTTCTTTTCTTTTCGGTTTTCCATTTGTTAAGACTTCTTACGGTACCCCCGATACACTAAAGACGGAGGTCTGTGCATGACCTGCCAATTTTCTCCCAGGGATACAATTTTCTTGTGTTTGTTATAGATTTTATAGACTTGATAGTAATTGATAAACTACAGAACAGCTACTCGCTTTACAAAAAGAAGGTATAATGTATCTGCATAAATTACATAATTAGCTGACCTAAAATCGTAGCATGTAACGTAAGTACTAAGTGTGTTGATCGGATCTCCCACATGATCAAGCTTATATAATCACCCTTTAAAATTAACCCATATTATCTCTCTGGTATACCAATATACCATATCTTTAGCTGCATCACTGATCAACCATAGTCAAACTTTCCACCAAATTTCTAGCCTCATCAGCAAACTTCTTATCATCAAATTGTTCAACGTCATCACTCTTCAAAAGAAAGTTCTTAGTATGAACATCCTTATCTTTCTCCTCTCCATCACTATCATACCTCGTCACACTTGTGGAACTGTGACTTGGCCTTGATGGGTACTTATCATACCGTACAGTCAACGATCTTCCTTGTAACTTATACCCATCAAACATTGAAATGGCCTTAGCGGCATCTTCCTCATTCTCATACGTTGCAATGGCAAATCCTCTGGATTGGGTACCTTCCTGTGGGATATCAACACGCTTAATATGTCCTGCAGTGCGTAGCAAATCCTTGATATCCATCCATGTCGAGTTGTAAGGGACATTACCAATGAACAGACGATGCTTGTCCACATTCGGGTCGAAATCCGTTATCGAATGATATGGGTATTGTCTGAGATTGGCCAATTGACGAACCGACACGGTGGGCGAACCTTGAGAAATAGGATTATGGTATGGATACATCGACGTGGAGCCAACACTGGATGAAGAGATCGAATGTGGACGCACCATCTGCTGTGGTGGCGGAGGAGGCGGGATTGGTAATTGTGCGAACTGTGGGACTGGCGAATGTGCATAATTCGGATCGACGTAATATGACCCCGTAGGATGTGGGCTTGGTGCGTAGTATCCCATCATTGGAGAACCATAGGATCCAGGAGGACCAGGGATCGAAGGATGACGTGCCATTTGGTAGTACCCTGACATCATTGGCATTCCTGGATACATTTCAACCTGAGACCTGGCAAGACCGGCTCCACCTTGCATTTGAGTAGATGGTGGCATAGGCATAGCATACGCTTGTTGTGGGGTAAACATTGGATTTGGACCTGACATGGATGAACTTCTCATTGGAGGCATCTGGGGAATATGTATTGGGATCTGTCCCGGTAGCGGTGCTGGGTACAGATCAGAGGCCGGGGCGGAAGTAGAGGGTTCATCATCATCAGTGACACTTAGCGTATGATCTCTCCATTCGAGTCCATCCAGTTCCTCTCTAATGATTTGTGCACTGTTAGCATCAGTCAAAGTAACCTGGACACAGGCCTCGTAGGAGAAAATCTGGATATGGAGCAGTGTGGAGTCCGGGATGTAGTTCATAAGGAGGGCCTTGACATCGCGCCACCTGATCCCTGGTGGGATATTATAGACGTATACGATATGGATCTTTACCCCATGATGAGTCTCATATTGTGGTACGACGGATCTCGGTGATACTGAACGATGTGGAGGTTGTGGCTTATCGACGTCCTGGGCGGGAGAGGAGGTGGAAGGGGCGGCCTCAGGGATGAACTGGGCCATATCGGGCGAGAGGCGATGGGCCATTAGAAGGCAACTGTGGGAGCTCTCTCAGTAAGTACACGAGCTCCTGTGTGTGGAGGTGGCTATGAATCGGTGTGGTGAAGACGTGGTGTAGCAAGATTCTGCGGTCACAAGGGGCAAAGTAAAAGGAAAGGTGTCAGAGTTTTGGCTGCGAGTCGCGAGCCGGTGCAGCACGATGGGCGCAATGGCTGGTGGCTCTTGGAAGCTGATTAGCGGCTTATTGCACCTGAAAAGTGTATCTATTTCTTAGGCAAAAGGTGCTATGTACTACTGGCCAGAGAGGACACCGCACATTGAAAGCGGTATGTCTAGTGATTTTCCGATCTGCAGTGCCCCTGAAGGCCCCCGCCATTGTTGACGCAAGAGGCTGGGACAAGAGACACCGCCTCATGCGCCCGCTTTGCCGTGTGGGATCAATATAACACTCCAATTGTCTTGGTGTCTGTTATGACCATCTACAGAGCCACAAATTGTCGAAGGAACCCGCTCTTTGGCGCAGTTTATTGTGTTGCCGAGCGGTCGTATGGGTGTGCTTCGCTACTCGAAGCGGAGTGCGTGATCTGCAACTGATGGGATCCCGCCTGCCCAAATTAATAAGTGCACTATCAGCCCTCCCTACGATTGAAGATCCGAGATCAATTGAAGCCCTACAGCCTTAAAGTTGTACAACTCAAAAGTTTGTTGGGGGATTTTCGTGTAAGCCGGAGCTGACGTTAGGATGTTAGGATTTTGCGGAAAGATAGTAGGTTGCTATTTTCATTTGGGCCTCCGAGGCCTAGACCCCCAATCACTTGACACATAAAAGCGACTGGAAGCACCTACGCCATATCAGCGCTGCACAGGCACTTATCCACTACGCATATAACGAGTTGGCCTAGAGACGCAATTAGGGTACATTTATTTTTTTATCGGTGGTATGAGAGCATGCGTCTATCATGATCCCTGCTCATGCCACTGACGGAGGTTATACATGCGGAGCCTATACAGATTCAATCCACATCCCCATAGTCCAACTAGTCATCACATCCTTCTCTAACAGACAAAAACAAAACAAAAACCACAAATTTAATACAACGGGAGGATAGAGAAGCAAGAAAAAATATAGATAAATTGAGATAAGTTTAGTTCTTTTTGGCAACGAAAGAGTCACCGCGTCTGTTGTGGCTGAATCTTCTCTTTCTGTTGTGATGACGGTAGGTCTTCTTACCAGACAATGACTTGTCAACAATACCAATAGCTCTGGCCAAAGATGTACCTGGTTCAACACCGAACTTCTCGACACGGTCAATCTGTTTCTGGAGATCAGTAATCTGTTCATCAGAGTCTGAAGAGAATCTCTTTGCACGCTTCAACAATGTGTTCAAATGCTCCAAAGCAAGAGTCTTACGCTCTTCTGGTGTAAGTTCCTTCACTGCTGTTTCCTTTTCTTCAACTTCCTCCTGTTTCTCCTCTGGCACAGCTTCTGTTGTTGTGGTTGGTGCTGGCTCTTCAACCTTTGGCTCTTCTGGCTTTGCTTCTTCAACCTTTGGCTCCTCAACTACTGGTTCAGCAACAGACTCAACCTGTTCAGGCTTGGCTTCTTGGTCATTCTCCTCCAATCTTGCAATGAGATCACTCTTGACACCGGCGGTACTGAGCCCTCTGGACTTGAGAAGGTCCTTGAGTTGGGCAACAGTCTGGGATGAGTAGGCGGCCATCTTAGGGTGGTATTATGTGTGTGTATGCGTGGTGTGTTTGACAGTAATGACTGATGTGGTGTATCGGATAATGCTCGTTATAGCACGTCTGATGTATAGTGTGTTGGTAATGAGAACGAGGATAATGCCGTTGTGTTCGTGTTGACAGGATCACACCGGGGTTTGTTGTCCACGCGTCCAATTTCGTTCGAGCCAGCGTACAATCGCGGCGGAATAGCGCGCCCGGGAGGTTTTGGCGGTCATGTGATTATCACGTGATGCACCTTTTTTCAGCGCTTCCTGCTTTCCTATGTGGAGTCACGCGTTTGACATGTAGCCGTCTCCCCCATAAATGAAGGATGGAAGTGAATAACATCAATAAAGAGCTACTGGACGGACTCGTTAATGCTAAGCATTTAGAGCAGAAACCCCTTCACACAACCGCGGAGAGGCCCGGAGCCCCGTGTCTCTACGGGAGCGTCCACTAAGGGAAACAGTCCGCGTGAAAGTGCCGTTGTTCACCGCGATGGATCCGCTACAGGAAAGTGTCAACTGAGTTCAATGAGCCAAGTTCTCTAGCCGCCCAGTGCCATGACCACCTTGTTGGTCTCGCTTAAACTACCGTAATGGAGCCCGCTGTAATATAAAGGCCTGGCTCCCCCGCTACCGCCTATTCCCTTCCTCTTACACACAACCGGTGCTCCCGGCCTCCACAAACATGCTCATCATCAATAAGGACTCGTTCAGACTCGCATTCCCTCCTCCTGTAAAGAAGAAAGCCGAGAAGTCTGAATCCACTGAGAATACTCTCGAAGTTGCTCAGACTTCGGGTGCGGATCGTTCAACGATTGAACCACTGTCTTCTCCACTCGATGAGGAAACACTTGCCCCAGCTTCACCATCCTCCTCCAACTCCTCCACATTCAACCTCATCCATGAGGACCTAGACTTCCCTGAAGGTGGTCTGAAGGCTTATCTCGTTGTCTTTGGATCTTTCATGGGACTCATACCTGCATTTGGAATGATCAACTCTGTTGGTGCTATCGAGTCCTACGTCTCCACACATCAACTTGCAGATGTCACAACTTCAACAGTCTCGTGGATTTTCTCCATATACACATTCATCGCATATTCATCGTGTATTTTTTCAGGGACATTTTTTGACAGAAGGGGAACGTTCAAGCCAATGCTCATTGGAACAATCGCATTCTGCTCGGGATTATTTGCAACAGCTAACGCATCAACTGTGTATCAATTCATCTTAGGATTTGGTGTTGTTGTTGGTTTTGGAACAGGAATGTTGATTTCTCCACTCATTGGTGCTGTGTCTCATTACTTCAACAAACGAAGAGCAACAGCTACTAGTATCGCAACTACGGGAGGTTCATTCGGTGGTATCGTCATGCCATTGATGTTGAGAAAGATGTACGACACAGTTGGATTTGTATGGGCTTTGAGAATCATGTCTTTCTTCTGTCTTGCTTGCTTGATTTGTTCATTGACATTTACAAAGGAAAGATTCCAACAAGAAACTGAGAAATTGGACTCCTTCCAAAAGGCTTTCAAAGTGTACGTTGTTGATGTGTTTGATTACAAATCTCTAAAAGAGCTCAAGTTCATGACATGTGCATTTGCTATTGCATTGACTGAATGTTCCCTTGTCATTGTGTTGGTTTACTTCCCATCTTATGCCATTATGAGAGGAAACTCGGAACAGACATCTTTCATGCTCATCATCACAAGTAACGCCATGGCCATCATAGGAAGATATATCCCTGGTCTCGTTGCTGATTCTCTTGGACGTTTCAACGTTGTCATCATCACAATAACTATCTGTGGAGTTCTTACGCTGATTATGTGGTTGCCATTTGGTGACAGCTTAAAAGTTTTGTATGCATTTGCTGCACTTTACGGGTTCTTCTCCGGGTCCATCTTATCCTTATCACCAGTCTGCTGTGGCCAGATCTCACGTACAGAGGAGTTTGGAAGAAGGTATTCAACAATGTATTTGATTGTTGCTCTTACAATGCTGGCTTTGATTCCAGTTGCTGGTGCGCTTATTGGTGATGGTTCAGTTAAGGGATATAACAACTTTATTGGTTTCTCTGTGGCTCTTCTAGGCGCGGGTATCACTTGTTACATCGTCTGCCGTTGGGCCTGTGTTGGAGCTAAGCTTTGTAAGTTCTAACTTGTACAACACTTTCTTCTACTATTGATGTTATAAACAAAAGCAGATGTTTATAAATAGTTGCTGATTGAGATACAGATCTGTAGAACCTCTTCCAACACAAGTGATTCATGAAGGGCCAATTAACAGCTCTTCCCTGTAGTATATTACACGATATGCTGACATGATGACTTCCTGAGACTTTCAATCTATTTAGGCTTGGTTATTCACTCCCAAAATGTCGTTGGCATCCAATAAATAGAATTTTCGGGCGATAATACATATGGTTACGAGCCCTGGTCTCCAGCCAGCGGCCGAGACTTTTCAGAACAATTTTTCTCGAAGATGGTTTCGTGGTCTAGTCGGTTATGGCATCTGCTTAACACGCAGAACGTCCCCAGTTCGATCCTGGGCGAAATCATTTTTTTGATTTTTTTTCAACAATGCGGTCGTGTCCGTACCATTAATTCTTCACCAGGAGGACATGTTCATACCCTTTGTTGAATACATTATTATCGAGGGTTTAACAGACAAAGAAAGATACCAAACAGGAGTTAGAAACAGATTAGCTAAACAATCTCAAATGATCTGTGATCTGTACCAAAAAGACGACCCCCAGAGGTCAACTCGAACCTCTGCAGCATGTACGACGAAAACGGTCACAAAAGGTCCTTACCAAGGTTGTCACTGATGACCTTGAAGTTCTCTGGAAGACCCCAGGCGTCATCAAAGGTGGTGAGGAAGAGTGACTTAGGCTTACCAGCAGCATCATTGAAGACCTTAGTCATCTTAGCTGGTCTAACTATACTCGAGAGACCCTGTGTTCTCAAGGTGTAATTACCAGTAGCAGCATATTCCCTCTCTTCATCCTCAATAGTTCTCATAATACCCTTGTACTCTGCCGCATCAACAACCTCATACCCAGTGTGTTCCGGAATTGAGACATCGGAAGCCTTGAAGATAGAACCAAAGAACTTCTTCTTCTTCAAAAGAGGGAGAGAGAAGCGACGCTTGTGATTAACGGGTGTGAGGGTACCTTCAAGTGTTCCTTCATAAGCAGAACAGGTGACACCGTATCCACTAGGGAACTTCTTACCAGGCTCAACATTGTTGATAAGTTCAGCAACAGCATTTGGAACCGCGGAACCAGAGAGACAGTTGACGGTATAACCTGATTGGTGGACAGCCTCAAGTCCAAACATCGGCGGGGTATTATTGGTCTTATCGTTAAACACGGCATAGGAACGAGTGAAGTTGAATCCTTGTGGTTCCAAGGCGTTATCTGCAAGGAAGTTTGGATGATTTTCACCAAAGTAGCCGAACTGAGTTCCATCATAGGAAAGCTGAGTCACATTGTAAAGGTCACCAACGCCAGCAACAACCTTATACCCATAGTCATGGTAGCCAACAGGCTCTCCCCTAATAATTGCAACAATAATGTCCGAGTTCATGACTGCAGTACCTATCACACACCAAGCCATGCTTGGAGTCCAAGGGGAGCCGGTATAGTGTAACCCCGCCTCAAAGAGCCAGCCAGTCACGGAGGAGATACAATTCCAAGAAGTAGCAACCCATTCAATACCCCAAAACAGGGTAAAATCATTCTGAACTGTTTTACCTGTCATATTATCCCTAAATGCCTTAAGAGCTGTAACAAGCGTCGAGTCGCTAGAGACGTGGTCGAGAAGCTTGTCCCAAGAACCATTGTC
>JAKTSI010000088.1:0-35440 GCA_030580135.1 Petasospora easanensis | reverse complement strand
AAATTTGTAATCGCCTCCCATGGATACTGGTAGATACTGTTAAGCCGGATATTTATAAACAGTACACTTATCTCTTTTCCCTCCTTAATACCTTCTCATGCCACCCAAACCTAATCAAACACGAAAAATGGAGGTATTCGTCACCGGGGGCTCTGGATACATTGGCCAAGGAGTCATTCCCGAGTTGATATCACGTGGACACACAATCCGTGCGCTTGCAAGATCCGAATCATCAGCAACAAAAGTGAAGGAACTCGGCGCAACTCCAGTCATTGGATCCACTCAAGACTTGGACCTTCTTTCCCAAGAAGCCAAGGATGCTGATGGTGTTATCCACTTAGCGTTCGAGTTCATGAATGACATGAAGGAGGCTTGCGCCAGGGAGTTGGCGGCGATTGATTCCATGTGTTCAGCGATGGAAGGTACAAACAAACCATTTATTGGAACTTCTGGTGTTCTCATCTGTGCTCATCCTGGCATTGCTGGTCCTTTGGATGAAAGCTTCTCCCCGGATATTGAGGGTGGTAGTCCTGCCGTCGCTAGGGCCATCAATGAGCAGAAAACCCTGGCTTACAAGGATAAGGGTGTCAACTCCGCCGTTATAAGATTGGGACTGGTTCATGGTGCCAAGGGAGGTCCAATGAATTTAATTTGTGCTAAGCAATTGGGGTTTGTCCCTCTTCTTGGTGAAGGTTTGGCGGAAATTAACGGTGTTCACAGGGACGATGTCGCCCAGTTGTATGCGTTGGCCCTGGAGAAGGGAACACCAGGAACGCTGTATCACGCTACTGATGAGATGTTTCCAATAAAGGATTTAATCAGATCTGTTGCTGATGCCTTGGGATATGAAGTTAAGCAAATTGGCCAAGGTGATGATGTTAACTTGATGGTTAAGATGATGCTTGCTACCCACTGTTCCGTTTCCTCGGAAAAGACTAGGGCAGAATTGGGATGGGATCCAAAAGGTATTATCACCGTTGAAGATGTGAAGAATTATGTTTAGTTTTTAAGTTTATTCCCTACAAATCTATGAATTTATGATGATCCATGTGACACCAATGCAACCACACAAAAGCACTCCGGCCCAAGACGTGCCGTAGTTAATCAGATTGTATGTGCATCTCCACGTATCCCTCACGCATGGAAGTGATTGGAAAGGCAGCCTTCTTTATTGAGACCAGCGGAAATTGCATAGAAGTGTTCTGTGGGACTTTTGGGACTCGTGGGGGGGGAGTGAGATGGTAGATCGGCATGAAGGGACCCTGATTCCCCGTCCGGAGTTTTGGAAGGGCAAACGACAAGCACAGGGAATAAGCTTAAATCCAGTTCCGACAGATCCAAAGCCTTCTTTATTGGGCCAATGCCAGGGCGTGCAATTGGCAGTGTACAGGCAGTTTGACACCCGCAAAGACACCCAGATACGTAAATAGTATGTAAGAAGGCTCGCAAGCCAAGTTTTACGACCTGTACCCTGTACCCTGTACGACGGCGGCCGCTTCCGGATGCGGAAACAACCCCCGCGCCAACGTGCGAGCCTGCCGGTAGAATGAAACGGTCAATGACACAAAATAAGGGGTTTAATTGGAATCTGCGTGAATTTTGGTTGAGCTCGGCAGGAGATTGATAACCGGATCCATCCTGTAGTCTAGCCCGTCGGAGTTATGGCGGGAGATGATCATCGTTAATCCCGTCATGGCACTCACTTTACGGATACACACAACTCACAACAACAAAGATATAGACACACTACACTATCAGCCTCAGGGCCCTTCACAATGTGTCCAGAAAGGGGGCCCGGTACAGGGACCTAGCCTTCACAAGCCTCGAAAGTCATGGCCACAGTTTGTTGAGCCTTGTAGGCTGAAGAAAAAAAATAAAAAATGCGCTAGTGATATCTTGCTGCAGGCCGGAAGGATAAAGATTTCCTTTTCCCGCGAACCCTTGCTCAATGCTGCTTGTGCAATGTGCTACTCTGTGGTGGGTGGGTGCTGGGGGCTCTGCTGCCCGAGAGTGCAATTCCATCTGTACCAGCGATGAGGCGGACAAGGCGAGCGCACATGCCATAACGTCATTAGCAAAGTCTTGGTAAAAGACGCTGTAGACGGTAACGGTGTTTATGGCCGCGTATAATGCCGCCCCTTCCCTTTGTCGGGCTTACAGTATAAAGAGGTCTTTTGAGACCCACGCGGGGGGATGGTGGAGGAGGGCCCTTGGACTGGCCAAGAGGGTGGCAAAACACCCGGGGGGCAAAGTACTATCCCACTCGACTAGAAGGCGAAAGTTATACAGTTGTCCACTATCCAAAAGGATCGATTGTTTGCCGAGAGGACCGGCCGCCTTTGTCCAGTGCGCGATCCACTACGCGGTTTAGAGTTCCAGCTTAAAACCATGGCACAGTATCGGGTGCGCTATTGTTGGAACTCTGACTTACGAACAATCAGTGTGTGTCCCTCCTGGAGTTCTGTAACGCTAATTTCGGTTCTCTAGCGGGTTGGGACATCCACCGTGCAAGTAGACCCTCTCGCAAAGGACCCTGGGCCCTGGCCCCAAGCTCCGCAAGACACGCAACCTGGTCAGGTCGGCTCAAGGTCGGGGCTAGGCGCTGTTTGGAGTACCCGCCATGAGCTGCGCATCGGCCTAGTCTCTTTCCCCCCAAAGCCTGTACCGCAGCTTACACATCATCATGTCAGAAGATACAGTGGGAAGCCTCTTGGGTTTTAATAAACCACTCGCATTGCTGATTTTGCTCGTTGGCCCAGACCGGGGAGAAGGCAGTTTCAAAGAAAAATCCCACACACACCCAAATTCTTTCCTTTATCCTACACCTACCGGTCCAATAGACGGGTAGAAACATGAGTCCTCACTCACTACGGTCTCTGCTACATGAAGACGAGCCTGATCACATCAACACTCACAACTCCCGGGGCTCCTCTCTGTCCTCCACCTCGCACCAAAACGCCGACAGCCCCAACCACAGTCCAGATCACAGTCATGACGAGGAGACACTGGAGAAGCACTCATATTCATGTAAACGCTGCCGCAGACTCAAGAAGAAGTGCTCAAGAACCAAACCTCGCTGTCAAAACTGCACCAAGTCCGGAGAGACGTGTGAATACGTTGCCCGTGCACCGAGAAGAAAGAAGTCAGAGATACTACGGTCCTTGACAGAACACAATGAAAGTCTACCGGTATCTCATCTCCCACCAATTGCTGCAAGCTCCTTCCCGCAAGTGGTCCAGCCCGTCCCGTTCATAACAAACTACGACAACAAACCATCACTGCCACCACTCAGCACATTCGCCGTACAAATCCCACGTCCTACGAGGCCATACACATCGGAAACCTCCAAGCCATTCCCCGCAGCAAATATACAGCACACCTTCATCTCGAACCTCGTCAATGGGCCACGCCAAGTCACGGCAACTTTACCTCCCTCACCTCCCCACGGAATGCCCCTTCTGCCTGCAGACCTGCTCTCGCATTGCGTCGATCGCTTCTTCGATGATAACGGCAAGACATATCCCTTTCTTAACCACAGAAAGTTCGTTGAGAGGTATCAGCCGCTCCAGTCGGCCTTCCAGGATGGCTCCAACTACGAGGTTAACATGGTTGTGTTCATGGGATACCTGTCATTGTCCAAGGTGCGTAAGGTTCCGGATGATCCAAAGTTAAGAGAAGATTTACGCACCCGTGCACTGGCGGATATATCCGAGTATCTTCGTAATGAGAGTGTCGAGGCCTTGAGAAAGCTCATGTATTACGCCTTGTATACACTATGGGACGTGTATGGTGATGCGTCATGGTATGTCTGTGGCATGGCTTCTCGCATGGTGTTGAGTCTCGGGCTTCACAGAACAACTCCGGATTGGAAGAGACGCGCGTTTACGGAAGAGGAGGAGGAGGAGAGATCACGTTTGTTTTGGAGTTGTTATAACTTTGATAGGGTGGTTTCATCAACTTATGGAAGACCGTTTTCTCTTCATGATGAAGATATTGATGTTCCGGCAATCAAGGCTCGTAAGGGGGATGATCCGGATTTGATCAAGATGTTCAACACAGTATGTTCGCTTCGTCATGTTGAAGGGCTTATCATATCTCGTGTTCACTCTCCAACTCTTGTCAGATCCGCATTGTCATCTGAAGACAAACTCTCGGTGTTACAAAGCTTGAGAATGGAAGTGGAGTCTTGGTATAACAGAGCAACACACGTTTCTTGCTCGGATCGGAAAGTACAACATATGGCATGTACCACATCTTGGGTATCTTCCGTTTATTACCACTTACTCACCCTCCTTTACCGTCCTTCCTTCCTGGTTCCAAACCCGTGTCCTGAAACCATTGCTCTTTTGAAACGCTGTGCTTCACAATCAATCACATTCACATACAACCTCCATGCCATCCACCAGCTCCCAATGCAATGGTCTCAGGCTGGAAGTATCTTTGCCCATTGCAGTACGATCATCTACTGCTTGAACTACACAACAGAGCTCGTGGAGGCAAAGACACAAGTGCACCTGTGTATTGAGCTGCTTGAGCATTTCACCCCGGTGTGGAGTCTTGCAGGACAGATCCTGAAAACGTTCAGAAAGATTGATATGTTGTTACAAGAGGCAGGCGTGATGGGTATGCAGAGTGATAGAGTCAAGAGATGTTTGAGAATGATTGGATTGGAGTATAGTGAGTTGTTGGTGCATAATGAGTATGAGGTTTTGTTTGATGAGCCAATGATACAGGCGATCAGATCCGTTTGATCAAATGACGATTATATGAAGATGAAAAAAATAAGAGTTGATGATATCCTTGGAATTTTTGGTTATGGGTTTATAGGTTTATGGTATGGCGTTTAACGATACTGAATTGATGGTGTAGTCTCGCTAGCCTGGTGTCGCTAAAGCTGTTGGTATTCGGGGTACGCTCGGCGCTAATTGCACCCCATGCTTCAGTTTGTGTGTTAAATCAGTTCTCATATCTTATAGCTGGTTCACTAAAAGTCGGTATGGGGTTTGATAGCCTAAATATAACGAGTATGGCCTGCTAGGGAGGTTAGGAGAGTACGTACTTTTCGAGGAGATAGCTTACCGATGCAGCAAGCAACAAAGGCTGCTGCGCCACAACCAGTGCTCGCAAAGCAGAATTTCAGACACATTTAGATGACAGAGTGATCAAAGAGTCTAATGAAGGGTAAAAATAGGCCGTTTAGAATTTTTCTACCGGAAACGTTCAGAAGATGCGAGTCTGTTATTCAAATTGAGCAGTTCATTCAAAAATGATAAAAACTGGGCTGTTTCGAAAACGCGTTCTACGGGATTCTAGGCCTAATAAATGAATGAATATGTTCTCTCTTAACAATCTGTCAAAGTTTTAAATGATTTGAATAAGTTTTGGTTGAGTAATGCGGATTTAAATCCCGGTTACAGACTCGAAGCTTCTCACATTGTGGTGTCCGGGTGTTAGGATATCACGTGACATTGCTCTTCTAGCTGTCGCTCCTTCTTCTCATATGAAGTCTATTACAACGCACACTAGCGTTTCAGCAAGCTCAGTTTCAAAAGAATTAGTTTAGTCATTAAAGTCATTAAAATATGCTATTTGGCGTGGTGGTGTGCGGCCTTTAAGAGGACCTTTTATATGTCACACCAATCTGGCTCTTCTGTTTTGAAATGGAACTCATCAAAGTCATACTTGTAAGCATGAAGCCACAATACCATATCCTCAAGTTTTGGATCTTCAAACTCTGCCTCTCCACAAACAGGACACAAAGTCTCCTCATTCTTCAATTCCTTGATGCGGTCCCTGGATTCCTGTGCCAATCTCTCAAACTGCTCTGTAGTTACTTCTGCAGAGTTCATCATTTCATGACGTGTGGACGATGCCTTTGGCCCATACAGCGGATCATTAACAATTGGATGTTTCAAATAATTCAAATGGATACGGATCTGATGAGTACGACCCGTCAATGGCTTGCACAGGACTATTGATTCATCCAGATCAGAATTGTACTTCAGCCTCGTAAACTTTGTTTTTGCCTCCTTACGTTCTTTTACTCCGTTCTTAAATCCAAGCTTGGTATCAATATTACCAACAGGTTCATCACATATAACTTCTTCGGGAAACTCTCCAACAACGCGCGCAAGATAATGCTTCTCGACTGTCCTGCTCATGATTCGTTTTTGGATCGCACTGGCTCGTTCTGCGGACTTGCCAAGAACAAGGACCCCCGATGTCAATTTATCCAAGCGATAACACGGATACACGTCTTTAATACCGAGCTGGAGCCTAAGAAGCTCCGTCAGTGTGTTGTAGAAGTATCTTCCTGTAGGATGCACAGGGATGCTTGATGGTTTGTTGACAACAACCATATCGTCATCTTCATAAACGATAGGGATAGAATCATGGTGGACGACCAGAGGTTCGTGTTTATGAACTTTCATCTTGAGAATATCCTTGTTTTGTAGCTTTACATCCAAAAGGTCATCGCCAACAATTGGTGCTTCAAGACGAATGATCTGTATTCTTTCGTTCTTGATCTCATCGAGCTAGAGGGCCGGTCATGTTAATACAAGCCCTTTGGAGTAATGACAGCCCAAGCGAGGCTGGAAATGAGGGGAGATTCAACAACTTACGTAGAACTGCCTTGACCGTGACTTGAATTCATCTTCGAGGATATCTAGTACTGTCCTATTGAGCCAACGACCCTTGACGAAGGTGCTGTTCGTGTTCCAGTACGGAAGGACCTTCCTTAAGGCGTGAGAAATGGCATACTGAGGCATATCCTCCATCTGGCGGCGAAATGGGGCTCCGATGCAGGATTGGTGCACAAGCAGAAGAGAGTGTTGAGGGAAACAGAGATGCCGAAGCGCGAAATTGCGAGAGAGAGATTAGATGCAGAGGAACTTTACAGACAGGAGTGAGCTGAACTTCCAGTTGACCGGCTTATCAGGCACACTGTGGAGAGATCTGACGCAGTTGTTCCTGGCAATGACACAACACTTGCTGCGGTTATTCCACTTGTTATGCGCTTGTGCCCTGTTTGCTCCGAACTATGCGTTGTAAAGTTGATCGAACCACTTTGAAAGTCTCATGATTTTTTGGGGGTGATACGGTACGCGCACGACCGTGCCACTTCTTGATGGAAGGTCTGGGGGATGAAAACAGCACAAACGTACTATATCAGGTTAATAAAGTGATAGTGATATAGCTCTAAGTTATTGTAATTTACTGGTGTCTTTTTTGTTTCAAATTTCCAAGATTTTCTGTACTAAACTGGGCGCGACGCAAATGTGGCACCACTCTCGCACCACTCACACAAAGCACTGGCCGTCCAGTCACAACGTGGATAAATCCGGAACCAAGATCTTGGAAGCCACTCGAAGGGCTGGAGAGATATAAAACCAGATAAATCCCCTTCTGCAGCTTCAACAACATCAACTCTTCCTTTACCATCAGCCTTCACAAGCTTACAACCGTACAACCCTCAGTTTATTTATACAATGTTCAGAACACAGATTCTCAGATCCGCTGCCACCTTGTCTCATGCCGCTCACACTGCTCCACAGCAGGTTAGAGTCGCTGTCAACACTGGTTTCGTTTCTTCCATTTTCAAGCTCTACGCTAAGAAGGCCCCAGTTGTTCTTCAGTGGGGTGCCCTTCTCGGATTCATGCTCTACCACCCAATGCTTCTCAAGGGCGTTGTCAACACCATGCACTTGAACGGTCACTCTCGTCCATAAATGCTTGGGTCCTCATACTCAAATCGCTTGCATTGACGATATAGACATGCCTTTTTTACGAAATTTGTTTTGCTGCTTTTAATGACCCTATAGGAGATGGTCTCCTGAGCCTCGCTACGGTTGTATACTACCATATTCAATCCAAATACATTTGGTACAAACTTTAAACTTCGATATGTAGCCCTCTTTTTAAACCCGTGCCCTCATGGTCCCCTTTTTCCGTTAAGAGTAGGTGCCGTGTGACCAAAAGGGATAGCTTCCCGTGCACTTAACTCACAAGCGCAAAGCAAGACGTAAACTGTCAGATTCACAGACCAAAACAATTGGGCGTCTAATTCCCACGAGTCACATCTCACATATTGTAATCATCTGAAACAGATTAAGAGACACCGTCTTGGCCCGAAGCCCAACAACCTCGAAAAGGTGGAGATAGCGTCCACAAACACCCGTACACCACTGCTTATTTTCCAATACCTATATTGCGTGACGTAGATAAAACAGATATACAAGGAAAACACTAGAAGATACTTTGAGGAAGTATTTTGATTCATGTTCATACCATTTCACATATGGTGTGCATGTCGATGGTAGCGCCATAGATCAAGCTGATGAGTGTGAGACCAGCGCGCGAGGGGTTGTGCTAGCTATTCCAACAGAGTTATGCAGTTCGGAATGCTGGAGTCTGAATCCTAGCTGTAGACACACGATCTCAAAGTAGTCCGGAATAGCACTATGTGTGGGATTAGCACTGTAATGAAGTCGTCGAGATTTCTTAGAGTGGGGGGCCTGGTACTGTCATCGTTCCGAATTCCTGTTAACCCCACGCCTTCTGTGGGGAGCTCCGTTGCAAATTGAGTAATTTGACCCAGATCAGCAATATCAAGCGATTGTTTTAGAGAAAAACGAAAACGCAACTTTGTTTTACTTCATTCATGGATCTAGTGTTAAGATCTGTGTTCCACAAAAGAGTACTTGTACTCCACAGAGTGCGCCAACCAGATTGGTACGCCCAACAAGGATCGCGTGGCGCGGAGAAAGCTTCGGAGGCTTGGTGCCTTTGAACCCGCAAGAACACCAGAACAACAACGAGCTTCCCACACCCTCACCACAAAACGAACACCAGATCAAAGGGATCCAGTGACTGAATTGTCATATTTATCCTCGAATTTCTGCATTACACGAAAAGAAACAAACTCCGAGTGTCGAATCAGATACACGTGTGCCGAATCCGCCTAGTGCCACTGCCCCCCTAAACTTCCACCCGATAAACCACACTTGCTGAAATAATGGCGGGTACGACACCACCATTCTGGACGAAGGCTCTATTTGAGTACAATTCTGACTACGAAGATGATCTCAGTTTTCCCGCTGGTCAATTGATCCAGGTTACCGCCGTTGAAGATGAGGAATGGTACTCAGGCACGTATACCGACGACTCCGGAGCAGTGCAAACTGGTATGTTCCCAAAGAACTTTGTTGGAGGTGCTATCCAGCCTGAAGCATCACCAGCAGAAGAGAAATCTACAGTTCCTGAACCAGTCCCAGTCCCGGCCCCAGTGGCTGTAGTTGAATCAGAGGAAGAATCTGAAGAGGAGCCTGTACCAGAAGAGCAAGAGGAGGCTGAGGAGCCAATTCCTGAACCAGTTCCAGCACCAGTTACAAAGCCAGAATCAGAAGACGAAGAGGATGATGCTCCAGTATCTCCAGTCCTTCAGAAAGCATCCACATTCAACACAGCATCATCAATTCCTCTTCCAACCGCTAAAGTTGCTGAACGTTCACAGGTCGACAAATCTTATCAAGGAGTGAAATCATCATACATCCCACCACCACTTGGTAAAGCCAGAACTACCTCTTTTGATTCTGAAAAGCACCACTCGTCATACATCCCACCAATGCTTGGAAACAAGAAACCTACAACACAGGAGAAATCTGCACCTGCTCCTCCACCAATCAACACAACAGAAGCCGAACCTGAACAAGAGGAAGGCCCAAAGCTTAGTTTGAAGGAGAGAATTGCTCTTTTGCAGAAACAGCAGCAGGAAGAAGCCGAGAGACAAGCAGCAAAGCTCAAGCAAAAGCAGGAGAAGAAAGCTGCAAAGAAGCACGCACCAGTTATTGCTTCAGTTCCACCTCCTGTGCCAGAGGCACAGCCTGCCCCAACCGAGGAAGAGGCTGCAGATGAGCCTGTTGAAGACCCAGAACTTTTGGAACGTGACGAAGGTTACTCCGATGAAGAACCAGAGCAGGTCGAGAAGGAGATTGTTGACGAGCCGGTTGAAGACGAGGCTGCAGTTGAAGAGGCTGAGGGAGACGGCGATGACGATGATGACGATGATGACGAGGAGGAGGATGAAGAGGAGAGTGAAGAGACCAGACGTGCTGCATTAAGAGACAGAATGGCCAGATTGGCCGGTGCCGGTGGTATGTACGGTGGTGGTTTCAATCCATTCGGAGGTATGCCTGGTGCTATGAGTTCTGCCCCAGCCAAGAAGACCAAAAAGAAGGAGAAGAAGGTCGAAGAAATCAGTGTTCCTTCTGCTCCAGTCCCAATCATCCCATTTGCTACTGGTACTGCTCCCCAGCTTCCAAAGGCCTTGCAGAAAGATGCTGAGGAAGATAGTGATGAACAAGAAGAAGAAACTCCACTTGAGAGAGAAGAAGAAGGTGAGGATGGTGAAGACACTCCAGTCGCAGAAGAACTCGAATCTGTACAGGATACCGTTACTGCTGAAACAGAGCCAGTCGAAGTTGATGACGCGGAAGAGTTTGAGTCCGCTGAAGAGGATGCTGTGGTTGAGAAGGAGGAAGAACCAAACAGCCTTGCTGAGAAGCTGGCTAAAGTTGATCTTGCTGAGACACCACGTCTTGTCCAATCCGAATCTGCTGTTGAAGGCGATGACGAGAGAGAGAAGGACACATCTGAGGATGACTACACCTTTTCTGACAGGGAAAGAGAGAGACGTGCTACACTCCTGCCCCAAATCCCAACACCAGTCCTTGACACTCATGGTGGCTCTGACTACAACACTGGCTACGAGTCTGACGATGATGTTGCTCAGCATCACATTGAGACTGATGATATGGACGCTTCAACCAGAACTCTTGATCCAAAGACTTCTGTTCCACCAATTCCTTCCATTCCTGCAGTACCATCAGCTCCTGCTCCGACAGAGAGGGCGGCCCCACCAGTTCCTTCAGTGCCAGTGGTTGAGACTCCTAAGAAGGCAGCACCTCCTCCGCCACCATCAGTCCCAGCACCATCTACAACAAACCCATCTACACCTGCTCCACCAATTCCACAACAAACACCATCTTCAGCAAGATCTGTTCCACCACCAATCCCATCAGGAGCACTTCCAGAAACACCATCAATGCCTCCTCCTCCACCAATTCCTTCAGCTGCTGCTCCACAGTCTCCAGTGAGCTCAGACACACCAACCATCCAGCGCACAGCTACCATTGATTCTATCCGTTCTTCCACATCTCAGACTCTAGCTTCACCATCTGCAGACTTCTCGCCATCCCTTCCAAACATCCCTGCCCCAGCTGTGGGTATCAAGAGGGCCTCTACGTTTACTTCTGAAGTTACACACAAGCCATCCATCTCATCACAGTCTGACGTTCTTGATTTGTCCTCAGAGTGGTGGCTCAGATCCAATGAACTTCCAACCCACTTCCAGTCGAGAGTTGGTAAGGACTTGATCTATGAGGTTGACGAGCACAGCATTTCCAGAAGAGGCGGTGTTCGCTTGGTCTTAAAGGACTACTATATCTTGCACCAGGATAACTCACAGACCATTCTCCACTTGTCATTCGAGTCACAGAACCCTCAGGGTACAGTTGTCTGTAACCAGGTCAAGAAGGACCCACCAGCTCTTTCAAAGTCACAGCTTGAAACATACGCTAGCTCGTTTGGTACAAAGGTTTTCTCCCTTGCTACTGGCCTTGTTGGAAAGACTATCTCTGGTCCTCTTGTGCCGTACGTTCTCTCTAAGGTTCCAGGTGCTCTCACAAGTGTTGGTTTGAGAAGCTATGGTGCTACTATCTACTCCAACTCCAATAACACAGATGTTCACCAGGATGTTGACTTCAAGCCAGGTGATATTATCGCTATCAACAGGGCCAAGTTCCAAGGACACAACAAGCTTCGTCAGAAGATTGTTTATGACGTTGGGCACACAGGCTCACCTTTCGCTGCTATTGTCACTGAGTTTGATCTTGAGAAGAGAAAGTTCAGAGTTATTGAAACTGATTCGCACGGCAAGGTGAGACACTCCTCATACAAGCCATCAGATATGAAGACGGGAAAGATTAAGGTGTTTAGAGTTGTTGGAAGAGACTACGTTCAGTGGTGAAATTTGCTGTGTATGAATACAATATGCTTTATCATGAATTAGGGTTGTGTAGTCATTAAAGAGTCTTGCGGATCTCTGATAGGAGTTGAGAAGTGGACATTCTTGTTGGTGGTAATGCAGAGTAAAGGAGTTTGTACAATCTATTTCTTTGGATTTTGACTGCATGACCTGTGAGAATCCCCTTAAGCGAGTCACCTGAGAGATACGATGATCTTGATGTTTCTGTGACTCTGTTGAATGGAGCGAACATGTCTCTAACTTCCAATGGCTTGATGTGGATTCTAATCATTCCCTTATCGTTGGTCAATCTGATTCCACCTGGGATTCTTTTGTAGTTCTTCACTCTGAGGAGAATGATAAATAATGGGAAGTGGTTCAACAAAGTCATCACCAACTCCAAGCATCCAGTGATCATCATGATGATGAGCTCCGTGATAGAGAACATGACATAAAATGCCATCACGGTAGGCAAGAGAAACATATTCACTGTAAACAAAAGGGTACCAAGCAACAACTGATCAAGCTCATAATCGTTGGAGTCCACTCTGTTTCTCAGCACGTTTCTCTTCTTACCACAGAACAGCTGGAACAAACTTGAAAGGACATCAAGTTGGAAGTTGTAGATTCTGGCAGATGCAAGATAAAAGCAGTAAATGTGGAATGTGATAATTGACAAGAAATCTGAGAATAAGCCAATGCAGAAAGTAGCACCGAACACACAGCTCCATCCCATAATGCGTACAATAAGCTCATAGTGTGGCTGAATAGGATTGATCCAGAAGCTCTTCCAAAACTCTAAAATCCAGCGGAAAAGGTCACTCAGGAACATAGACAACTCGTTATTCAACTTAATACCGGCTGGTGCATTTATGAGCCAAACAGAAATGTTGTTCAACTCATGGTAGAGCACACGTTGGACGACATACTGATCGAAGAAAGATGCAATATTGGTTTGGTTCTCGATCAAGATGCTTCCAATCATAAATCCAATAGTAAAGTCATTAACAATCAACCAAAGAGTATTATAGAATCTGATATACTCCGGAAATTGTTTCTTAGGATCCATGACAGTTCCCTTTCGATCCAACTCCACAAGACGAGTTGTTCTAATGTACTGGATAGGGAAGTAGCAAAACTGTTGAAGTCTGAGATCAATTTGCTGAGCAGTAGCTGATAACTCAACAAGACTTGGTAATCCTGGACTCAACTTGGAGTTCAAAAATGTGATAATGAAGAGGCAGAGATGCCTCAATGCGATAGCGGTGTAGATGAGTGCCGTCGTAGCAGGTCTAAGGAAGTATGTGGCATAAATGTCAAATATCTTTTCCCAGATTATGCGTAACTTGATGTTGATATTACTCCATATTGAAGGTTTTACCCACGTTTGTGGGATTTGAGGGATGTCAGTGATGAGCTGTTGCCTCTTCTGCCAGCAGAAGTTGAGAGCATCGATCGACGCTGTAAGTGTCTCTTCTTGCGGGGAGAGCTGGCGCTTTGTTCCATGTTTCTTAGCAAGAGCAGTGAGAGGATTCGTTTCATGGTCGTTTGAAGTGCTTAAGAAAACATTGATTGGCGAAATTGAGTAGAATTGCATTGAGTTTTGACGTGGAGGATCAAAAAGCAGAATTGCTGACGACTCTGCGGCCAAAGTACCATTGTTAACATGGAAGCGAATGAGGCCTTTTGAAGGCATGAACTCCGGAGAGTCTCCCAAATAGCCCACAATAGCCACACCTGAAGATGTATCGGATATCACGGCATTTCCACGAGTCTTTCTTCGAAGTACCTCCAGGTCAATCAGCTCTTCCGTTCCTGCGTAGGGGACCGCGTTGACAACGATCACGGCATCATTATCAAGCCGTATTCCAAGTACTATGGCCTTTCGTTGTATTGACTCAAGGGACCACGGCAGATCCAGCGGCCAGTAGACTTGATTCATCTCGTGGTTTGGTTGCTATCGTGGGTTGTTTATAAAGAGAGACACTCTCCACGGTGTTCTGGCCTTTTTGGAAGCCCGGATGCTGCCCCGACCAAACCTTCACACCCTTACACCAGGGTCTGGATCATGGCTAGTTGGCAAGGGTCGTCTCCATTAATAGCACACGCTACGTGAGACCCGGCACCATCCGTCTCTCAAAAGGCGTGCATTTTCGCTAACTAATCCTTGCTCTTCAACCATACAAGAGAGGTAGACAACTTGCTACTACGGTTCGTCTTTGCTCTGCTTAACCGCCCAGTTCATAGCCATTCCACATATTGAGAAGGAGGCACAGCACAGATGCCAGACTCCGGCGACAACAGGCGAGCGGGACTGCCTCGTATCAACACTTCTCTTCCACAATTCGAAGTTGATGATGTCCAATCGGTTCAGTCGGAAGAGCCACAACAGCATTTGGCTCCTGGTACAAGCTCCGAAATGGAGCAGAGTTTCCTCACGCCCAACAAGGACCGCTTCAGTTGGCTGGAGGCACCCAGAAGTGCAGAACTGAGGTTTGGAATCCCTTCACTTCGTTCACGGTCTTCGTCTAGACTACGTTCACGAGATGGTTCAAGCTCAGGAAGATCTAGATCTTCTGGAAGTAAATCTCCCGCTTCACCAAGTCATATCGCAGATTCGATAAGAAGGATGTCTATGAATATGTCACACTACGAGGACGCCATGGAATTCGAAAACGTTTCGTTCATCAACCACTTGGTTGAAGACAAGGATATGACAGGCTTGAAAGCCGACTTAAAGAGTGCACTTGGAGACGGACAAACCAATGAGGGAACGTGGCTTTCCGCCGCTCCGGTGTCTACTTCTGTATCCCGATCTCCAAATTCGTCTTACGTGAGTCTTGCACCTCAAGAGGAGATTTATGAACTACAAGATTTCAAATCGGATGCATTACAGTCTACGATGTCTCTTAACGTTCCAGGAGAAACAAGTCAGCAACAGTATTATTCCCCTAAACCAGATACCGTTGAAGGTGTTTTCCGAGAATTCACTTCCAAGATTAATCATATGAGACATCAGAAATCACCCAGACTAAACAAGTTTGATGAGGAGACCTTCACAGGGTACGAAGCAACACCTGTGACATCGCATGTCCCATCCGTTCATTCCCATACACATCCACTCATTCTCTATGGTCGATCTCTTAGGGTCTTCCCACCATACAGTGATTTCAGAAACCAGATCGCTCAGAAGCTCATACAACCTGTTACAGACTATAGCGGTAAGATCTTGCTTCTTTTGCAGACTATAATACTTGCATACCGTCAATGGAATCCAGCTCACATGCACGGATATATTGAGTTTGGAACTAATTGGGCCGATTGGGTTCTTCTTGCTATCAACATCATCTTCACCATTGAAATTGCAGCCAAGTGCATCGCTTGGGGAATGTGGGATGATTCAGAGATGTTTAGAGCTATGGATCTGGATTATACCCCAATCACAGCAATCGTCCATCTTGACTCTTTGAGGGACTATTTCCTTGGATATCCCAAAAGTAAGATGGATTATGATAAAAAGCACTTCAAGCACTCCATGACATTCAAGGAGCCAAAGAGACCACTAAATGCTCCTCTACATAGAGCATTCCTGAGAAGCAGTTGGAATAGAGTTGATTTCTTTTCTACATGTTGTTTTTGGATCAATTTCTTTTTGAGCATCAACAGAACGAATGCTATTGAGCACGTTGCAGTGTTCAGAGCCCTGGAGTGTCTCAGAATTATCAGATTAGTCAACGTCACAGATGGAATATCCTTGATTTTGAAAAGTATTAAGAACGGTGCTCCTCAACTAACTGATGTGGTCTTGTTTATTCTTTACTTCTGGACCTTGTTTGCAATCATTGGTACCCAGAGTTTCAAAGCATCCTTCAGACGTTACTGTGTTTGGACCAACCCAGATGACGAATCAGATACATACCAGAGCTCACAACACTGTGGAGGCTATTATGTTAAAAACAATGATGGTTCACTTTCACGGAAGCCATATATTGATCTCACTGGTGCATATGGTCCCAAAGCAAAGGGATTCCTCTGTCCCGTTTACTCAGTGTGCCAGGAACTTGAGAATCCTCAAAACAACATGTACAGTTTTGATAACATTCTTAACTCGATGCAGCTGACTTTTGTTCTGATGACTGCCAACACATTCAGTAACATCATGTACGACACAATGGACACCGATACGATGGCCTCCAGTATCTATTTCATTTTTGGTATCTTTGTTCTGTTCCTCTGGATGATCAATCTTCTTGTCGCTGTCATCTCTGCCTCTTTTAAGGCCACACGAGAGGCGGACTCTAAGCGTTCAGAGCTCAAAGGTGACTTTGATTTGAACTTCCACTTTACTGATTACTGGGTTGCTAAGATCTATGTCCGTGTCAAGCCTGTGTTTGATATGCTTACAGTTGTCTCTATTGCTTTTGCTTGCAGAAGGGACAAGAATTCTGATGATGAATTCTTGGAGTGGGAGTTTGCTGCACAAAGTGTCGTCAGCCTTATATTCCTTTTCGAGCTGATCTGGAGAGTTACTGCATACTTACCAAATTGGAAAATGTTCTTCCGTATCAAACGAAATCAGTTTGACCTCTTGCTTGTTATTGCTACTTGTATCATGGCCATTCCTATTGTTCATACGAAGTTGGGAAGAGGATATGATTGGATGAGAGGATTCCATATGCTCAGGTTCTACAGGGTTGTCTTGATCATTGGGTTCGTTAGAAGATTGTGGGCCAAGGTTTGGAGAAACATCACCACAATTATCAACTTATCTCTCTTCTACTTTTTGATGCTGTTCCTCACTAGTATCATTGTGGCAAGATATTTCGAAGGTGTTGTTGATCAAGATGATATTGAGGACTATCAGTTCCCAATGAACTCTCTTGGAAATGTATTCTTGGGTCTTTTTGTCATTACTACGACTGAGAATTGGTCTGATATCATGTATGAGATTCAGGCCGTTGCACCTAATAAGTCATTTGCTTTCTTCGGTGCTATCTTCTTCATGCTTTGGTTTACCTTGTCCAACTCTATCATGATGAACATTTTCATTGCTGTCATTGGTGACAGTTTGCAGGTGTCTGAGACTGTGAAGAGAAAGGAGCAGGTCAAGAAGTTCATTCTCGTTGATTTCCCAAAGAAATTAAAGAATTTGGCAGAAGGCACTGTGCTGAATGATATAAGAACTCGTTTCTTTGGTGATGATGCCCAAGCACAAAAGCATCGTGAAATTGAGAAGCTCCTCCTCAACGGTGCGGCTGTCCAAGCTTTCCTGAGAGAGGAAGTCGATCACGAAGTCGGGGTTGACCCTGACGAAGATGATTCTGGAAGGGAGTTAAGATACCTACCGAAGAGTTGGCTAGCACGTCTCTACAAGAGAGCGTACGCTAACTTCTTGAACTTGAACATATTTAAGAAGATCAGACCATATTTCCTTTGGAGCACATACGGCACTCATCAGAATCCGTTCTTCAAGAAATCCAAGTTTTCTGCTGGTGAAAGCAGTTATGCTGTTCTTGCAGAGAAGTTCCAAATAGAGACTGAGAAGTCCATTGAAGAGAGAAAGAAGTTCTTGAAGGAGAATCCGGGCTTCAACACTGCTTTATTCGTTCTTCGTCCAAAGCAACCACTGAGAAAACTTTGTCAAAAGATCACAAAACCAGCTGTTGGTAGGAGATATGATGGAGTTGAGCCAAATAAGATTGCTAATTCAATTTTCTTGACCCTTGTTGGTGGTGCTACTCTTGCAATTGTCATTGTGGCTTGTTATAGTACTCCATTGTACAGAAAGAGACACAACTTCGACAGCAATACCTGGAACTGGACGTTGGATGTTGAGTTGGCGTTCGGTGTTCTGTTCATGACCGAGTTCATGATCAAGATCATTGCAGATGGTTTCATTTTAACTCCGAATGCATACTTCAGGAATTCTTGGAACAAGATTGACTTCGTTGTTCTCATGTCCATCTGGATTAATGTGATTGCCATCCTTAAAGGTGACGAAAACCTCTCCAGAGTTGTCAGAGGTTTGAAGGCGCTGAGAGCTCTGAGAATCTTGACCATCAGTGAGACCTCGAAGGACATCTTCCAGAAGGTCATTATTGCAGGTGTCTGGAAGATTTTAAGTGCTGCTTTCCTGTCCTTCTTGCTTATTCTTCCATTTGCGGCTTGGGGTTTGAACTTGTTTACAGGCCGTTTAGGAGCTTGCAATGATGGTGAGTTTGGTTATTCTAGTTGCATCAATGAGTATGAAGCTGAGGTTTTCGCCTGGAATATCTTAATGCCTCGATCTTATATTGAGCCACAGTTGGAATTTAACAGATATGCCTCTTCATTGCTGACCCTCTTTGAGATCTTGTCTATGGAGGGATGGACTGACCTTCTTCAAAATATGGTTAGCAGTACCGGTGTTGGTACTCCGCAGGGCTACTATACTACCCCAGCTAACGCCATCTTTGTTGTCATATTCATCTTTGTTGGTATTGTGTTCGTGTTGACGCTCTTCATTTCAGTTATTATCACGAACTACGCCCAGATTTCTGGAAGTGCATTCCTTACACTTCAACAGACTTCTTGGAATGAGGTGAGGAAATTATTGTCTCAGATCAGACCAAGAAAGAGACCAACTTACAGAAATTTGAGTCCTGTGCGCATGTTCTGCTACAAGTACGGTGTGGACCGTCCAAGATTTTTGAGGGCTATACTTCAGTGTGTTCTCTGGGTCCATGTGTTGGCTATTCTTCTTGAAAAATACCCATCTTCTTCAGTTCTGGATAACTTCAGATACACCGTTTACATCACTTCATCCACTGTGTTTTTGTTCATGGTCCTCATGAGAATCATTGCTATCGGCCCAAGCACCTTCTTCAAAGTGAGATGGAATATCTACGAGTCGTTTGTGTTTTTGGGTGCCTTCGTTACATCGTTGACTTCTTTCTTCGTTGCCAGAAACTCTGTCTTTGGTAACATTAACAAACTGTTCTTGGTTGGTATCTTCACTGTGCTTATCCACCAGAGTAACAGACTGAGTCACTTGTTGAAGATTGCTTCCGCAAGTATTCCTTCTCTGTTGTCTTTGATCTTCACTTGGGCCATCTTATTCTTGGTTTATGCCATTGCACTTAACCAGATCTTTGGTCTTACTAGACTTGGTCCAAACACAACTGACAACCAGAATTTGAGAACAGTTACAAAGGCTTTGATTCTACTGTTTAAGAGCAGTTTTGGTGAGGGTTGGAATTACACAATGCGTGACTTTGCCGTTGAAAGTCCATACTGTGTCAACTCTGGAGTCTTTTCTTCTACTGACTGTGGAAATATGCAGTATGCTTACATATTGTTCATCTCATGGAACATCATCTCGATGTACATCTTTGTTAATATGTTTATTTCTCTCATTTTTGAGAACTTCAGTTATGTCTACACTGATAACATTGGTACATTGACCTTGAACAGAGATGAGATCAGAACATTCAAGTCTGTGTGGTCTAGATTTGACCCTGATGGAGCTGGTTATATCACTTTGGAGCAACTTCCAACACTCTTAAGATCGTTGGATGGTTACTTCTCTTTCAAGACTTTTGAGGATAAATGGTCCATCCCAGAGTTGAGAAAGGAATTCTTTGACGTTAAGAGTGATGACCCATACGATGTTGATGTGAACATCAGAGGTCTCAACAGAATGCTCTCGCAATTAGATGTTGAGAAGGCTAGAGAGAGGATGAGAATCTATGAGAGATTTATTGAAGAAGCCAAGTTCAACATGGAACTTCATAATGAGAGAGGTGTATCTTTCCAGAGAATGATTTTACAGATTCCATTGTATTCCAGATTTGATGAGAACAACTGTTTGGAACTGACAGACTTCTTGGATCGTCTTGTTGTTTCAAGAAGATTGAAAGAGAGATTGGAATACAGAAGTCGTTTGGAAACTTTGAAGATGATCAGTTGTCGTTGGAAGTTTTTGAGATTGACAGGAAGAAGATTTGCAACGATGGAGCCACACTTCCGGGATGAGTCTGTCTTTGATGATACAGAAGAAGACATCAATTCTCCATTCTTCAGACCAAATCCTTTCTCCACTCCAAGACACAGTTTCTCAACTGCTATGAACATGAATGAGGCATACTGGTCTCCTACAAGAATTGATCGAGCAGATCAAGCGACAAGAGGCAGACCAAGATCAGGAACTCAGGTCATGGAAGAGCTCGCTGACATTTCTGGAGCTTTGGAGAACTCTCAATGGAAAGATGAGTTCAAAGACATTGGTGAACAGATGAACGAGGCTTTATCCAGGGCGAATAAGCATGTCGATGAGAGTACGTCCACATCGGATGAGGTTAACGAAGAGCAATACACCTTCGATGATTACCAGAAGGAGTCACAGAGTGGCAGAAAGATCACTTAACACCTCATCCATTTGCATTTTTTACATTTTTTTAAAGTTGTTATGTTATTGGCGTTATAATTTAAGGTTTTAATGGGTTTTTGGAATTCTAATTGTTCTTACTGTAGCATACTAGTTATGACCTCTTGTCTCATGGAGTCTAGCTTAAGTTAGGCGCGTGTATGAACAGCGACAGCATGAATCAAGCAACTACACGATCTCTTTAGAAATAAAAGTCATTAATGTATTGTATGTACATGATTTCATGAAACAAATATGCAACCCCCTCCTTCAATATGATCACCCTGCTTATTTCTTCTTCTTCTTACCGTCGGCAGCCGGTGCCTCTCTCTTCTTCTGTGGAGCACCCTTACCTCTTCTCTTTCTGGAGGCCAAGATGTCCAATCTGTACTCTTCTTCTGGATCCACAAACTTGTACATTGGGAACTTAGCATTCAACTGTTTTGTAGTGATGAACTCTGTAGGGCCGTAGTAGTTCTTAATGGCGTCACCTTTGAGCTTCTGTTTGAGATACTTGGCACCAGTACGCTCATTTGTTGGGTTCAAGACCTGTTGAAAAATCCTAGATTGGACCTTTGACAGCTCTAGAAGTCTGGCCTTTGATGGAGCGGACATTTTCTTTGTAGTTGGTAGTGGCGCTGCTGAGATTGTAGTCCAGTTTACTCTGATCCCATCAAGGTCGTTGAACTTTTGTTCGAACAAAATGTGGTGTGCGGGTGTAAAATTTTTGGTAGACACGCTTTCCATACATGAACTCCATTTGGGGAGAGATCGGATTACAATTGGCTCTACGGTGTGTTGTATTACTTTACAACAATGACATTTTACATTAGACTTTAAAACGATTCTTTTTTTTTGGATAGGGTACAAGAGAAATCAACTTAATTACCAACCGGCAGCGGCTTCAGCTGGCTGCTCAGAAGCAGCGGCCCAGTCACCGGTGGACTCAGCAGCCTCAGCGGCCCAGTCGGCCTCAGCTGGCTGAGCAGCCCAGTCCTGGGACTCCTCGGCAGCCTCCTCAACGACCTCCTCCTCAGCATCCTCAGCGGATGGCTCAGCCTCTTCTGGGTCTCTGTAGAAGTACAAGTCTGGCATGATGCTCCATGGCTCAGATCTGTTTGGCAAGGAACCTCTAAGACGGAGGACCTCTCTGGCCAACAAGTACCAGATCAAACCGATAGCGTGCTTACCCTTGTTGTTGGTTGGGATAGCAACATCGACGTATTCAGATGGGGAGTCCAAGTCAGACAAAGCAATGACTGGGATGTTAACGTAGGAAGACTCCTTGATGGCCTGAGCATCTGTTCTTGGGTCGGTGACGATGATCAATCTTGGCTCCTTGAAAGAACGGGTGATGTAGTTGGTGAAGTTACCTGGAGTGAAACGACCGGCAATGGCAGTAGCACCAGTGTGAGCGGCGAACTTCAAAACGGCTCTCTGACCGAAAGTTCTGGAGGAAACACAGACAACGTCAGCTGGGTTTGGGATGGCAGCAATGACTCTAGCGGCCAAGACAATCTTCTCCCAGGTCTTACCGATGTTGATAACGTTAACACCGTCTGGTCTGGTCTTGTAGACGTATGGCTCGTTGTGGACCTGTGCAAATTTGTTAGTACTTCTGGTTCAGGGTAAATTTTAGGTTTTTAGAAAGCTGTGCACAAATGGGATCACAGAACACATTCATAATTGGAAGAATAGTGGATTATAGGTCTCATGGAGGTGTAGAATATGGATTTGGAAGTGAGAATAGGCCCGTTACTGCTTGATCTTGGTCATTCTTCATGCGTCAAGAAAAAACTTTACGTGCAGATGATTCGTTGTTGAAGAGTCTGCAATGGGGCAGAACTTGAAAGTGGTTATGGATTCATTCTTCTGTGTGTGATTAGGATGCTGATTGTAGTGTTCCCTCTCGAGTTTCCGGTGTGATGTGCTTTATTTGAATGTGTTGAAGATTCCCATCTGTGTGTAGCTCCTTCTCTCATGATGACATACCTGGACGTTCTTGGAACCCAAGTGAACGTTGGCAGCCAAGAGCAACTTGGCGTCCTCTGGAGTAAGGTCGAAACTGGCTGGCAAAGACATGATGTACTCTGGTGTGCTTGATTAGGTGCCCCTGTAGTTCGTTGATGCTGGTGGACAGGAAGTAAATATTTCAGCGTCTGTGGGCCCGCGAACCCGCGACATCGCCATTTCGCGAATTGAGACTGCGGAAAAAATTGTTTGGCGAGAGCGCGACTGGGGGAAAGCCCGCGGGAGGTGTGGGTTCGCGCTCTGGGAGTGTGGGTGTGCGGGTGAATTCGGCCCCAAAGTTCAGTTCGCGCCAAGTCTACAACAAGGTGGGGCAAAACCCTATATTCAGTCACGTGCGCTATTAGGGCAACACAAACAACCCGCGCTCACCAGTGACCGCCGCGAAAGGCTGCACGTGATCGCGGCTTTTGCAAAGAGTTCGAGCCGACATTTCCCCCAACCTCCGAGTGCCGAACTGATGGAATAGATAAGTCCAAGCGATCTCACGTGTGGCGCATCCAGATTTACCACTAGGCTGAGTCCAGTACAGCCAATCACTAAATCCTTAAATACCTACAGCCACCCCCTCGATTTGCACTGCCAAGAACACCCTGAAGCTCATCCCCCATTGTGTACAGCCTCATTGGTTTTTCCTCCGGGCCTGCATCACCAGTACAAAACGACACTAGGACGCACTCAGAGAGAGCTCCATACAGGTCCCGCAGGCACGCACTCGTGTTCGTCTCCCAGCATATTCACACCCGGATTGCTCTACGCTTTCTGATAAGCAATTCTGTACGTCCTGGTGGCTTTACTGTTGAAACATCAAGAAAGTTGATTCACTTTTGCCACCATCGTCATCAAGAATGTCACAGCAATACATGCCCCAGAATAAGACGTCCTATCTCCGTCTACCGCACTGGGTGGACACTGTGCCCATTGATTACAAGAGACTGCGACTCTACGTGACGGGGAAATGGGGTCGTTATACACTTTATGGTTCCCTTATCATGGTTCTCGGTGTTCCTGTCTGGAATGCCCTCGTTGACAAGTATAATGCCAAACACTCCAAAGAGTCGAGGAGACACAGTACTTCAAAGGTGCATTCCTTCCTCAACCACTCAAACACAACAAAAATCATCGCTCTATGGACAACATTCAGTATCATCGTGTCATATGCAGATAACTATAATGATTTACTGTTCATTACCAAACGTCTTGGTCGAGTGGCATGTGCATGCATGCCTGCTCTTCTGCTCATCACACTAAGACCATCACCTTTACCAAAGACACTAT
Organism: Petasospora easanensis; assembly: GCA_030580135.1. Taxonomy (NCBI): domain Eukaryota; kingdom Fungi; phylum Ascomycota; class Saccharomycetes; order Phaffomycetales; family Wickerhamomycetaceae; genus Petasospora; species Petasospora easanensis. The sequence goes on along the minus strand of JAKTSI010000088.1, from coordinate 11,645 downwards.
ACCTCTCACTGTTACCAGTGCACAAATGGCTCTCGAGAATTGTGGTACTCGAAAGTCTTCTTCACACTATCCTCTACACCATCGCATATTACCGCACTAATGTTCTCGCCAAGATCTTGAAACCTGCGAACATGTATGGTGTTCTTGCCATGATTGCATTCATCCTTATCGGAGTCACATCACTTCCAAAAGTTAGAAGACAAGCATTCAATATCTTCTACATCCTGCATTATATCATGACTTGGATTTCAGTCATTGCACTTCATTATCATGCCAGACCGGGAATCAAGAGTTACACAATCATGAATGTCTTGATCCTTATTTATCAAATTATTTATCGGTTCTATCTAAGCAGAAAGACTCGAGTTTCAATCACACCAATCTCTCCAACTTTGGCATTGTTGGAATTCCCAACCATCGCCCTGAAGAAGAAGCCAATACTTCCAGGTTCCCACATCAGAATCAACAATAAGAGTGGGCTCCTCAAGAATCTCTTCTACAAACTAGTGCCATTAGCACATCCATTCACCATTGCATCCTTGCCTAATGACAAAGTTGTGAAACTCATTATAAGAAGAGGTAATTTCCCATTACACACCAACAAGGAGTACTACATCACCGGGTCTTATGAGCCTCAGCTGAGCTTCATCAAGGAACCATCAGAGTTCAGACGTATGTTCGAACCATCCAGTTCACTTCTCGGTGCTCCAATGAGATACAGTATCGATGCTGATCGTGTCTTTATCGTCGTTGGAGGAAGTGGTATTTCTCTAGGTATCCCACTCATGAGAATCTTGAATTTCAACGGTATCGCATGTCGTTTGATCTGGGTGTCTAAGGACATCAGAGATTTGAACTTGTTGAATTATTTCCGTGGTGTCCAAGGAATCGAATGCTACATCACTGGTGATGTTCGTGAAGATGAGATTTTCATTGATTACTACGAAGATGATCGTGAGAACCCATTACAGATGGTTGATTATGCTGCTACTGGGAACACGGAGGATGAGATTGATTTCACAACGATCGGAAGAAACTATAGAGAGGCACATACTCATAGTTCTGAACCAAGTGGTAGTGAATCATCAGAGACACACAAGCATCCAGGTCCGATGGATCACTACAACAAACCAAAGGCATCAATGGAATCATTCAGAAGCACAAACAGTGATTTCTGTGACTTTGCAGACCCAGGTTCTCCAAAGACAATCAAGGCTAAGAAGTCTAACATTACGACGGTGGCGCCTGAAGACACGATCGACCCAGAGGCATTCAAGAGTATCAAGGTCCCACGTGGAGTCAACATCTTCTATGGTCGCCCAAACTTGGGTTCTGAACACTATAACTGGTGTGTGCAGTCTCAATGTGTCGGACCTCAGATAATGCATGATGGAGAGACTGTCTGTTGCAGGGAATCAGACCATCATGGTGAGAATGTCGATAAGAGTAAGATTTGGGTTGTTGCAGCTGGACCAACTGGATTGGTCGAACATACTGAGAGATGGGCTGTTGATGGTGGTTTGAGATATCACATTGAGAGTTTTGCTGTTTAATTACGAATTGGAGTGTTCATTTGCAATACGAAAGTTTGTAGGCGATAACAGAATCAATGACGTAATCACAATAAGAAACGTTTTGGTACGCGCATATCCGCGAAAAGGTACAGGAACCTGAGACATTCTGATGCCTCTTTCAACTACACAAGAGCAACAAGGTCATAATACACATAACACGGAATATAAAAAGTCTATGATAAACCGATTTTTTTGTCAACTTTTGACAATCACACAGGACCACGATCAACGTGGAAGTGTGTGTCTTCGTTCATGCCACTGCATATATGTACATCAAAATCCGTACTCCTCTTCGATCCGATCATCCAATCTGCAACCAACGGCATTCTCAACAAGGATTAGTCCTAGTCTTTCCTCAGCCCATTTAGCTTCACTAATAAGCTCAGTACTCTTAGCCTCATCAAACACCAATTTCAATAATCTTTGGAACACAAGTGAGATCTCATCCAGGAAAGCCCACTCATCCTCACCTTGTTTCTCCACGCCTCTGTAACTCTTTGTAATCTCAACGCATAAGCTCAACTCAGTACGACTCTCCTTAACGTCCAAACATCCCTCTCCAAAACATCTCAACAAGGTCTTAAAGACTATCAACACCCTAAACATCTCCAACCAATGCTCAGCACCGTGATTAGTCGTCAAGTTGTAAGTATACGTCAGATTCTGCGTCACGGCCCTGCTCAATCTCGCATATAGTTCACTCGAAGGTTTTGGCACGCGGTATGAAGGCCTGTAAATGAGTGTCAATGCGTTATAATACATGGTTGTAAGCCAGAGTGGATCGGTGCTTGAATTCTTTGGCAGTGAAGTGGTGTTAAGATACCATTGCTCAATTCTCTTTCTGAGTGGTTGGAGAACAGTCTCATCATTAGCGATGGCGGAGTTGGAGTTGATTGATGTAACGCTGTGGACTTTCTGGAATATTTCACCTTCGATGCGTTTAAGATCAATGATTATGGAGAATGTAGATGCGAAATCAACAGCATCATTCGAAGTCTGTTGTGGTTGTGGTGTTGAGATCATAGAATCAAGAAGAGTGATTGGTTTGTTGAGGTATGTAGCAATAGTGCGATCAAGGATGTATACCGTCCAGAACAATCTATGACGAAGTTCCAAAGACCAGCGGTCGCCCTTGTACACTTTTTGCACTTCAACAGGACCCAGTTTGCGATGGTAGTGATACCTCAGGATCAACCCAGTGAGTATGTTCGTCAAGTTTGTAGTCGCGAGGCAATTGCGTTGATGAAAGGAATCAATGACGAGAAGGGTCATACATACGATATCCTCATAACTTCTCAATGAAAGTGTCCCCTTTCTTAACCAACCACCAACAGATTCATGATTGAACACCCATGAATGGGTCTCAATCTCCTCCTCGGTGAGTTTCCCAGGGATACGCACCATGCTGTGGAATCCGATGCACAACATGAGATAAGTCTGAAAACAGCACTTCTTCTCACGTTCGGTGACTGAAGGTCCTGGATTCAATGCAGTGAAGAGATTCAACGAGTCCCATTTGGCCATGAATCTGTGTCTGTTGATGAACGGGTATAGTTGTGCGCACTGGGAGAAGAAGGAGTCGATGCACTTGTTGGCGACATCACGGGGAAGCATGAGCGGCTGGGAGGAGCTTGGTTGGAGGTTATCTTTACCTAGTGATATGATGGTTGATAACAATGCACTTTGGATTTCTGTGGGTCCTGAAAGACGCGCCTTCTTCTGTGGGAGTGGAGTATGCTCTAAGGGAACGTTCGTCAGTTGTGAAGCATTGATTGAAGGAAGCTTGATTGAGGGAAGCCTCGTTTGTGTCTGTGGAAGTGGTAATGACGGTAATGAAGTTGAACGAGACATGTCTGTTGTGTGATGGGTATAATTTCCAGAGAATCCCCAATCACTTTTCAAAGGAGGAAGTAGTGGGGCCGGAGCATGTTGTTGTGGAGGAGATGTGTTTTCCTTGAAGCTGTTCCTCCTTTGACTACCAGAGTCGTTATCGGCATAGACGCAGTCCTGGCCCATCCTTAGACAGGTTACACATTGTGGGACGTGTTTAGAACATTTTTTCCTTAGTTTTCGACACCTTTGACAAGCGATTGTTTTCTGTGGAGGCTGGTTCATAACCTGCTCTATGGCCTCATGGTCTCGCTTGATCGTGCCCTGGTGGTTGTGAGGCTTGAAGACGTAGCTGAACCTCGGGGCGTCTGTGGCCATGTTTTGTGTGGTTGGAGGGAGACGTGATCCAGAAGTCTTCAATAACAGAGAGTGAATGTGGAGTCTGGACATGCGGACACCAACGGCGTTAAATACGATTCCGACCCTCCGACAGTGCTTTGGTGCCACAGTCTGGAGAAGGAAGTGGTTGCGTCACACCAGCCACATTTTGGTTAGCACGCGTGCTCTTGATGGTGGCGCATGTGGCGAGTGACGGACCCGCTTGGTGCTCTGTGTGTGTGCTGTGTAGGGGAGGTAGCTTGTAGGTAAGGAATGTGATAGAGATACTGAGTACTGAGCACACAAGGGAGACCCTCAGAGCCACAGTGACATACGGGAGGAATGGAGTAATACAGGGGCGTAACTCTCAGTCCTGCCCCAGTGCCACGAGCTTGCCGTGCCAGCGTACATTTCAGCACACAACCACAGCACCGCCACATTGGAAGCACCCTCCACAAAGAACTGGGGCCTATCACACCAGCCACATTGCTCATCACTGCGCTTCAAGCGGGGGGGGGGAGACTCGCGAGGGGGCCTTGCCGGTAATTGGCGCTGGAACGCTGGAACACGGGAGTCACGTGCGTGGGCGATTTTGGCCCCCGTGGCACAGCGTGGGAGTCGTGTGTGGCGTCTCTGTCCGCGGTCCGCCTAGCGAGCCCAACTAGGCGACCAAAGCGCGCGGGCTCTCTACTCTATACACATCTAAAGGGGCCCAGGGGCAGAAACAGAGACGATTCAGGTCACATGCTCTAAAGATCCTGGAATTGTGTTTTGGTTTTTGGGGGAGATTTTGGATTTTGAAGGGTATTGTTCCCCCGTCATGCCCATGTCCACGTCCGGACTGTGCACGGCAGAACTGTTACAGCGCCTAAACGCTCCCGTCACCCTTGACAGGTATTAATTTGTACGAAGCTACGGACTCCTTTTATCACTGGGGGACGGGTTCTGCTCCCCGGCCGTAACAGGCATGCGATAGGCCTGTGGGTGCTGGGTGCTGGAGGGGCTAAATGGCTGCCACTATTGTGATCCTGATGCGGTAATACCCGCAGTTAGTCCGTATTGCAGAAAGAGCGTGGAGGGAGCCATGTCTCTGGTTGGGATCTACACCGTTCGATCTCCATGTTGAGAGCGCAAAAACAGAAAAACAAGGTCATGGACACCTGTAACATTAGGTTCAATACGATTTTCTGGGCCGATGTGAGATCTGTGAAACTCAGTTAACGCGCAGCGGCAAGTGGCTCAGAGATCTCGATGGACATGACTCTATTTTGTGCTTGCTCGGGGCTCTTTCAAGGTTTGAGCCCACATATGAATGCCCAGTGGCCCCTGGGACGTCATAGACAAAACAGACATTTCCCTCCTGCCAGATACAGAGCCTGCAGACCCCCCGAACTCTAGATCGGCCTAGGGCCCGCTACATTAATCAGCTGACCTCATATGGCAGGACATGGTGTACGTCTACAACATCCACGGTATCTGACCATACCGTATGGGAACCGATCTACTATATAAGAACTCTATACTGAAAATACTAAAGAAAAAATCACTTTTTTTGAAATCATTTGCATATCCAATGACCCCCGGGTCCGGGATGAGAGGCTAGAAATCATGTGAGTTCTTTTTTTCTCTATGAAGCTCCCATTAGCCCTCTCGAGATCCACCCAGGAATGCTCAGCAATAAATAACAAACCCCCCACCAAATTAGCTCAAGATCAAATTTCCAACAAAATATAAAACCGGTATTCATCTCTCATCCAAAACGATATAAAAGATCGAAATAAATCATCATCATAATAAAAGCCCTTTTTTTAGTCATCAAAAAACATGTGTGTGTGTGTATATGGGACGTTTTAGGACTCAGAACATCAATGCGATGTTCTGGTCGTTCTCCTTGAGTTTTCTCAACTCGTGGATCTTTCTGCGTCTAGCGTTGATAAACCAGTTATCCAACTGCTGGATCGTCAGTCTTGTCTTCATCAACAACTCGTACTTCTCCCTGCTGTTAGGATAAGGTCTGTCGAGATGCTCACTCAGCCAGCTGAGCAAGATCAGTGTTGTTTGGCGTGGGAGGTTCTGACGCTTCTTGCGGGATGTCAACTTGGCCTCCTTCGAAGGCTCGTACAGCGACGAGGCATCTGATGCAGGCGACACGCTACGTGAGCGTGATTCAGGCGTAGGCATCATGTTTGGTTGGACGTGGGCATGTTGCACCGGGAAGGATGTAGGCTGTTGATACATCATTGGCGAGGGAACACGGCCCTGCTGTGCGAGATAGTTTGGTAGCGATGATGAGCGGCCAAGATGGAGTGGTTGTGGTGAATGTGGAGGAGGTGGAGATACACTCATGTGGTATTGTTGGTAGTTCTGTGGGATTGGCATAGCGGAGACTTGTGGCGCTAGCGCTGGAGAGGCAGGTGTTGATGCGTCTTTCAAGAGCTCTCTGATTGGGGGCAGGGAGAAGGACTGTGAGTGCTGGATAGGCGGTCTGTAGTCGAAGTACTGTTGCGTTGTGCTGCTTGGAGAACCCACCAGCGGTGAGCCGGTAATGGGAGATCCCCCTTGAGGGGAGTATCTGGTAGGGTCCGGAAGCATGAGCCTTGGTTTGTCTGTGTTGAGGGCGGCTGTACGGAGCATTGCAAGGTTATCGACTGACATTGTTGTTGTGATGAAAGATAGAACCGCTCGCAGTCAGAGATTGGGGCCCAGATTGAGGGAGAGGACAGAGGGGGCGCACAGGCCGGGCTTTATACCACTGTCACGCATTCTTGGAAAGTTTGGAGGCAAGCGACGATAAATAATGCAGAGTCTGCGCTCGTATGTGTTTGGCAGCGTGTCAATGCGGATGTTAATGCAGGTGCAGATGTCCGCGTTTTGGTGCGTGTCCGGGGGTGAGTTTTGGGTATCTTGGCCCTTGGGCAACTCCGCAAACAGGACTTGGACACACGGGGACATTTGGGAAGGGACCGGGGGGCCCTATCTTTCTCTGTATCGCCCCCAAGATCTATACACGTCGATGTATTGTACATTGTATCATTGTACACCCACATGAGATACCGGGGAGAATCATGGAGATCCCCGGTCCACAGTTCTCGCTACCTCTTGCTCAGTCTGCATTTGCCGAGAATCGTCCTCTGGTTCTCTTTGTACATGGTGCTACAGTGCCCCTGTTAAACAGGGGACAAGCTCTCTCTGCCCCCGAATACTCCGTGTATAGCTCCCTGTGTCTCTCATGGGGAAGCCGACCCCCCAAAGCCAAGCGGCCCCAAATACCCCCCAAAATCCCCCATTTTCCATGTTGGCCCCCCTAAAGTTCACACTGGCCCGCGCACCACCATCCACCCCTGCTCGATGCCCAATTCAATGTGTAACATACGATGTGGCCTATGGGGCCCCCCAGATCGATGGTGGTGGGGACCCCCCCCCCCGTGACTCCCGTGCCCGCGGTCGTCTCCCAACCACGCGATCTGATATAAATTTATAGGCACTTTGTGACATACCGGCGCAGATGCGGCACACGTCAAAAAGGCCGGGAAACCCGCAGTCGTAGTTCTGGCCGTTGGTAATCAGTCTTGTGGCCGTTTTTTGGCCTGGCCTGGGAGGTCACGTCTTGCTCTGTGTCACGGGGAATGGGGCCTCGGGGGAGTTGGGGAAGGTTGCATTTCGATGAATAGGCCCCCCTAGGACCTTTTTGCCCTTTTCCCCATGTGCATCTGGCGGGTCCCCCTCTGACAAAAAATGGTTGTCTCCGGAACTACGAGATTGTGTCTATACCTTTCTATGACCTGTCATGGGAATGCGCTCAGCGGGTCCACACAAATATGCACAACGCAGAGCATACATAGAGGTGGGTAGTCCCAACAAAGATGACGCTGTGCAGTTGTAGTTCTACGTAACATCTGTCATTCTGTCCTGGTTTTCGCTGGCGTCTCGTGGTACGTTCGTGTAGACCTCCCGTTTTGGCTTAATGCACGACCTGCCCCTGAGTATCACGAGCCTAACGGGAAAAGTGCCACTAATTTGCACCAGTGACCAAATACCTCAAAAGGCCCACGGTCCAGACCCCCCGGAGAGCCCCAGGGCCCACACTACGAACTCGGATGAGCCGTCGGTGCTCGGTGGTATCCGAGAGGGCAAAAACCTGTCATCGTTGGCACATCTGGTTGGCCCCTTTATCCAGCGCAATGACGGCAGCTTCGTTTTCGGACTTGTGCGGGAGGATCCCAGCTCCGCCATTGCGGTTCCTGGATGGCTGCCTCCCATGGGAAATTGGAATCCTGTCATACGTGTACCTTTCTGGAACACTGTTGTTCTGGGTATAACAGGCACAGGCCGTTGCTGGGAAACAAAAAAAAAATTGTCCCCCGCATAGTATAGGGATGGTATGTCTGGATCTGGCGTTGATTGGTTTCACACAAGACTCTCGCTCATTTCTGACATACCACACCATTTCGCAGACTGTCTGACTGTCTGTGTCTGGCGAGTGGCTGTATAAGGGGAGGGATATGTGTCCTGCTATCGGGGGGCCCTGTGGAGTATGGGGATGTGGGTCCCGCCCCCTAAAAGTCCACAAGCGGGCACAACTCCTTCTCCGGCAAATGTGTGGCCCACGTCGCATGCCCCCCATATTAATTACATGGTCAGATGGTCAGATCTGAAACACATCCTAGTAACGCAATTTTTTTTTTTTTCCAACGTCTGTTAACTGTCATTAGAATTGCCGGTGCTTGCTGTCCCGATGTATCTGTTATCTTCCCCCGAAGTATTAGCATGTACAGTTCAGCAATATCCACCATCACAAGTTCCACCCGCTAATTGTGCGCTTTCTTGGCCTGTCTCCCAAGTGACAAGCCATCAGGATCCAGGAGCCACACTTCCCCAATGCACGGCTGATAATAATTGGGAGCATGTGTGCGGACTCTCTCTCTCTCGATCCCGGCAAATGGGCGCGTTATCGCTTGATCCTCACATGATCGACATCAATTGAGTCTGGCAAGGGTGTATGTTGCATTGAATCGTCCCATACAGTTCTTTCCTGGTTGTGTTGGAAAGTTTGGGGCAGTGGATGATCCTCGATGCCCATCCGGATTAGGAAGGGCCTGCGCCAGCTTACGAGGCATGACATGCCCGCAACGATCAACAAAACGTCCGGATTGTCGATCTCTCGTACTACCTGGGGCCTGTAAGAATGGAGGTATACCACAGAAAGAAAGAAAAAAAATTCATGCCGTCCAGGTTGGTCGGGCCCGTCCAGCATGCCGGGGGAGGGAAGTAGATGCGAGGGTATGAGATTCCCCTGGCGGGTACCTATGTGGGGAGATCCCGTCGTCACATGGCCCCCCCCCCCCCGGTCTTGGAGCCCCTGGTTGGCAAGAGATAAGCACAACTACAGGGAAAACCTGTCTGTTAATTAGGCCTGTGTGACCTGTCTAGAGTGAAAGGAATTGCCAGTGGAACGAGCTCGTGCAACTGGGGTTAAGGACCTCGAGGGGGATGTCTGTAAGAGCTATGGCGCACGCACTAATTGGCCACTTTGCCCAGTATTGACTCAATTGGCTCAATTCCATATTACAATGTGCGTATTGCCATGGTGATTAGGGGGGGGGGAAGGCTAGTGGGGCGCCTTGGGATTGCTGGAAGAACATGTAGTTACGCCGTACGAGTATTCATCCGGGGGACGAACAGACAACTTCTACAGTAGATAATATTCACACTTCAAGCACTCGAGAATATGATCCCAGACGCAACGTTGTGCAATGTGTACGAAGATTTTCAGAGGATTTTTTTTTTCGGGCTACCAATGATCGACGACGCAATTCCTCGACAAACAGCCTTCGACGGTAAAAAGGTTCCACGCGCACGGGCCCATCTCCCCAGGGTTGTTGTATACCCCCCGACCTTGAAGATAAAGCCCCAGATGATGATGCAATTGATGCTGCGGGAGCTGTTATAGTACAAATTGCGCGCTGATTGTTTAAGTGACAGGCCATGAAACAGATGAAGCTCTCGAGACAAGTTGACAGTCTGCAGGACAAAAAAAACTGTCGGGACAAACCGGATTTAAGCGTTGTATGGGCCACAGTGGCTTCCCGATACGGCAGTCTCCGCGATTGTCCCTCTGGGAAACGTCACAATGTGCAGAGTTGAAATGTTTTATGCGGGGGGGCTTTTGTCTCTGACTCTCTCTCTCTCTCCAAGGGGGACCGGGGTGTGTTGCTCTCTACAGTGTCCTGTGTTATATGGATCCCTCCCTTGCTCTTTCCGCTGTGTGTGGTTCCTCCTCCGTGTGCCATAAAGATCTGTGGGATATCCGCTGTTTGTGCCGATGGAACACGCTTCTAGAAGCATGTTGGGGGGCCAAGGGCCAAGCGCATCGATGGGACGAGAAAAAGAAGGTATAGATCGCTATCTGGTGTCATCATGCCAGATTTCCCAGACATGTACTCCACTTCAAACTCTCTCTGTTTTGGGCCAAAGACACATGTAGGGTTGAAATGCACTAAACCTTACTCATTCTCTCTTTGCCCCAACCTTCTAATCGTTCCAAGCGTCAAGCCCTGTGTCCCAACTCCCAACTCCCGGATCGACCTACATCTGAACTTGTCATAGACTCAACCCAGGGCCACCTAGCATAACCGACACATATCCTACTGCGGGCCACGGGGGCTTGTGGCTATCACTGTGGGTTTTTTTTTTTTTTTTGCCTGCTGTGATTTCCCTGTGATTTCCCTGTGATTGTGGAGGCGTTGGGTCCGTGCATAGAGATCTCCCCTTAGGGCTGTGAGTTCTGGGATCTCCCACCGGGACCAATTCACACCCCCGTGCACCTGTTTATAGAACAGGGTTAAGTTAAATCCATGTGTTGTTCCGAAAGGGGACTATCATTCTTTTTACTTTGCGTTATGGTTTTCAGTTGTATCGACCCATCTGGCGCCATGATCTGGCACCACGCAACATTCCCGTGCTTAACCTAGATATCGATTACACTTCGACATAGGGCCCCCCAGCGATTCATAGCCAATCTGGTGCGGGTAAATTATGATCAATTAGCTGCTCTAGAATGGTCCATAGATATCAGACAAGTGTTGGGTTTCCAGTCAAAAACTACATGTCTTAGAGCACACGTCCGAGCCCATACGCTATGTGTGGGAACAAGTCAGAGACCGGCATGAGGATACTTGGAGTCAGAAATCCCAAGGTGGATTTGAGCATGCTCACGCACACCCACATCTAGGGGCCTGTTGACTCTCTCGTCTCTTGATACCTTCGAATATGCACACCTGGACATCGCTCAGGTTTGTATGGCCCGGAGTCAGGACCGAAAGTGCTATTTCTACTCCACCGTATTGACGGCTACTGTCATGCCGCGTCAAAAGTGGCATCGAGAGATGGACAGAGATCTGTGTCCGGAGTGAAACGACAAGACGTGGGGGCCGCCCATGGTGCCTTGTCGAGATATACTCCCAAGGTGTATTTTCGGGGGGACACAAGGACATCTAACGCAACATTAAACACACTTCACTTGAGGCTTTCCCTCTTCAAGAGCCCAAGAACCAGAGGCCCTCGGCGCAGTGTGGCGCACACCAAGAAAAAAAAAAAAAAAAAAAAAAAAGAGAGATGCACGTTTCTGTTGCACCGTTGCAATTGTCTACGAAAGAGGCCGGTGGGGACATGCATCTCCCCTACCCTCCCGGGACCCAAGAGACAGAGGATGTCACAGCTGAGTGCCCAGCAAGATTCAATACGATAGTCCATCCCCCCAGAGACGGAGAATGGTGGTATCACACCTTCTGGAATGTTTGACATTTCCAAAGACAGTTTGTCATCTGACTTCGAAGCATTCACGATTTCCATGTTGACTGATAC